>JAUZSU010072333.1:0-20599 GCA_034780255.1 Parotocinclus maculicauda | reverse complement strand
ATAAGGGAGTTTTTCCGTGCCACTGTCGCCATAGGCTTGCACAAACTGGGATTGGCCTTTTTTGGATGGTATACTGTTGTAAAGCTGCTTTAAGACAATGTTCCATTGTAAAAAGCGCTGTATAAATAAATTTTGATTGATTGATTGATTGATTGATTGATTGAAAATGATCTGGCTATTTGGAAGAAGGTTGTAAAATAAAATCTTAAGTTAGACATGCAGATTAGTAGGAGTGTGTACACATGACTTTACTAACACCGTTAAGTACTAACAAACATACTTTTTATGCTTCATCTTTGTTATTTATGTTTAATATTTTAAGGAGTAAGACGTGACACAAAGGGTGACCCCCAGCCCCAAACTAATGCACCCATACGAACACTCACTGGCTTTTGAGGAACGCAAAGGTCGATCATTTAGAAAATCACAGTAACCCCTTAGTGAATGCAAGTGCAAAATATGTGAGGACCAAACAAAGACAAAGAAAATCTAAGTTTTATGTCGAAAAACGCAAAGAAAGCCGATGTTCATTTAATTCGACTGCTTCCTCAAACGCTAACAATGCAACTGAATGACTCTTTGTTCTTGAGGAACTTTGCCCAGAGCTTTAAAACGAAAATCACTCCAAACTGAGGGTTAAAACAGAAAACGTGATAAAAAAAATGTAAACTTAAAAAACTGAAAACTTACTTTTCTGGAACTTTCCAAACTGCTTACTAAGGATGTGGTTACGCAGACGCACTTTGCGCAATTAGGCAAAATAAATAAATAAACAAAACCCTTCAGCGTCCCTTGTTTTTAAGCTTCGTTGCTCAGTTTTTTAAGAAATCGCTCCTCATTCTGTTTAAATAAAAACTTAAGACGACTGAAATGATTTTTATTTGAGAATAAATGCTTTTTGCGTAACACAAGATCACTCACCAAACCGTTCCATACGCCCCGGTACCCGCCTGAATCAGGTCTCGGTATCTCTCTGGAACATCCCACACCGTTTTGTTGAGCTCCTGCCGGTAAAATCCTGCCCTGCTACGAACTGACATTGTGTCCCAAAGCAAAGAGCTGTCTCATGGGTGAAAAAGCTGGCGGTATTAACCGAACAGACACCCAAACACACACAGGACGAGTCAGAGGCACTGAGGGGGGCGTTTACTTCCTCTCATTTTACACCACTGAGAAACTCACATGACTTGGAGCGCATGGGGTGGCTCGAGGTTTCAGATTTGGTTCATTCATTTCTTATTAAGGGACTGTGGTAGCCTAGCGGTTAAAGTGTTGGACTTTGGAGCAGAAGGTCCTGGGTTTAAATCCCACCTC
Source organism: Parotocinclus maculicauda (assembly GCA_034780255.1). NCBI lineage: Eukaryota > Metazoa > Chordata > Actinopteri > Siluriformes > Loricariidae > Parotocinclus > Parotocinclus maculicauda. The sequence goes on along the minus strand of JAUZSU010072333.1, from coordinate 19,285 downwards.
TGCCAAGCTGCCACAGTTGGGCCCTTGAGTAAGACCCTTAACCCACCATTGCTTGAATTGAAAGACTGTATCAGTTGTAAGTCGCTCTGGATAAGGGCGTCTGCTAAATGCCGTAAATGTAAATGTAAATGTTTGGGGTTTCGGTCCATACCCACAACAGGAGCAGTAATTGCTACTAATCTGCCAGAAGACATGAATTGTTTTCAAAATGGAACAGTACTGTACTGCATACAACACATGTATATAGTATGCAGAACAATAACACGTTGTGTCGTACTAGATAACGTACTACTACTACACTACTATCTGTGCTGCCATCATGTGACCATTTAGCCGTGCATTTACATTCCCATTTAATTTGCATACTGCATACTACTTCCAGGCAGATCTAGTACTTGAGTAGTAAGTCATTTGAACTGCAGCCATATTCTCTTGTTGCATGTACAGGTACTCCCCAGCTTTATGATGGTATGACTTAAGAGATTTGAACTTTATGACGGTAATAAGCAACAATAACAATCATAAATACAACACTTAACAGAAACCGTATTCTGAATTTTGGTTGTTCCCCTGCTAAGCAGTACACAGTATGACACACTGCTGCACTTGGTACATGAATTAGGGAGTCACGTGGCAGGGAAATGATCGCACAATTAACGTTTTTGTTTTTCACTTGCAATACATTATTTAATAAATGACATGATATATAACGTTTCTTTAAACAAAATGAACTTTGTGGTAACAATCTGACCAACTGTAGGTTGTTGTAAGTGCTTTAAGCATGTTGAAGCAAGGCTACACTATAATATGCAGTGGTACCTCGGTTCTTGACTAGAAATATTGGTCTTGGTTCTTGTGATTTGCTCTGTACTTGCTTAAACTTGTATGAGCCGAGCTGTGCAACTCGTTTCTGCAGGCATTTGATTCACAATTCATGATTCCCAATTTAGTACACAGTGGTTCAGATCCACATTAAAACTTGCTCAGTAAAGACGAACAAGTCATGACTGATTTCTTAATCTTATCCGAGAGAACAGATTATGCTGTTTACATGACCACATGAATACATGAATAATTGGATAATTGCAGAAATCCATTTATGATTGAATTATTAAGTGCTCTTAACCATATTCACAATGTTCAGCAACAAGATACAAAATGATTATCCTTCATAAGGAAGGTCCCTCCCGAATTGAAATTTCCCATCATAAATGTTTCCAGATGCTCCATCCAAACTCTTCTGCATAAGCACAAACTGGCAAAGGTGAGGACAATAAATAAAGTGGTCAGCAAAGAGTGCACAAGAAGAGCTAACTGATGCAGAAAAATTACTTTGTAACTTTTGTGAATGAATTAACATGCATTAATAACCCAATCACTTAATAATCCGGGACTGTGGCAGCATAGTGGTTAAGGTACTGGACTCTGGACAGGAAGGTTTAGGGTTTAAATACCACCCTCCACTTCTGCCAAGCTGCTGAGTCCTTGAGCAAGATCCTAAATCCAGAATTGCAGACTGTATCAGTTGTAAGTCACTTTGGATAAGTGTGTCTGCTAAATCACAGAAATGTAAATCATAATCAAATATCTGCAGTTATTTAATTATTCATGTAGATACACTTTAAGCAAAATCATCTGACCTAACACATATATGGAAAGTAAAGCTTATGGGGCATGCTGACATGTTGAATTGTCTTGTCACTTGACCAGTGCTTTAATACAGACACGTACCAATCTGTTTAATTAAACTACTGCCTCATGACAGTTGCCAAGTGCCCTGCCCTACCACCAATTTTAATAAGCTTTAATGACTTTTTCCAAACCTCTTACATCACGAGTAAGCAGACAAGTTTCTTGAGGCAGTGGTTGAATATCACGGGATAGCAGACATTAGCAACAAGACCTATCAATCCCTAACAATATGTTCATTGTGGTAGTGGGTAATTTCCTTCTGACAACGATTATATTGTTGATATTGAGGGGTGCACTCTATGTGGCCTGTGGCTATGCAGCCCTAAAGGGGGTATGGTGTAATGTGTATTTTAAAACATTCCTGTTGTAACCTGCATTAAAATGTGCCCCAAGTATCAATTCTGAAAGTTTATACTAAACATGATGGACTTTAATGAGCTTTTGGCATCCAACAACCGGTTTATTCTCCCGCTGACCATCAGCAGGTACTTAGCACAGCTAACCAGAAGCTTAACGTAAGCCTTGATGTCTGTGTGATGCATCAAACCAGCTGCTTGGCCATAATAATTTGGCCCTTTTCAGACTTAAGAAGTCTTAATGCTACTTCTCTGTCAATCAAGGGTTAGGGTTACAACAATAAAGGACCTTTAACATATCCCACATCATGACATGCTTAGCTGCAACAAATTAATCAACGATATTTGATTAATCTGCAAATGATCATTATTGCTTTGGATCATCAGTCTATGTGCTGTTTAACGTCCATCTGATCAAAGTCCATTCACTAACATCTGCAATCCTAAGAATTATAATAGGATATAAACATCTGTCGTATATCAATCTAATTCATGTCTGAATGACAGGAACCTAGTATGAGCAGCCTGAGAGTTTTAAGAGCAGTGAGGGAAGCACATTAACACCCTACTGTGGTAAAACCCAGTGTCTAACCAGAACATATATTAATTTACATATCTGCCTGAAAGAGAACCACATATGGCATTTCTATCTAAACAATATTTTTTGTCAATGATAAACATTATTTATAATGTATTATGGTTAACCTATTAGACAGCTGAACGATTCATGTAATTTTAATGTAAATCAGCATCACTCGATGCCTGCACTAATGCGGTAAATATTCAAAAATATTGTAATCAAATTTATACACTCGTATTACACTACTGTCAAACATTAAAACCACTACCTGGCTTCTACACTTATCCATTTTATCAGCCCCAATTTACCATATACACCACTGTGCAGACATTATAGAAATCAAACAACTAAACAGAGTGTGTTTATTTTAAGTTTTCTGCATTACTGGATCAATGGAGAAACTACACATTTCAGATGTAACATTCCATTTGCAAAAATTCAATCCCACAGTGTGTTTTACTACTGTGTGTTACTAAAAAGGTACATAATAACAAATTACTTTCTTTCACAATCTTCAGGACTTATGGAGTTACATACCGGGTGCTAACAACCAGGTGGTAGTGATCATCGACTTCATGTACAGATTGATTTGAACTGATTAACTGAAATTAAAGCAGTTATTTAGAAGTAATAAAGCTAGGCGAGGGTTGACTTTTCTTAAAACGGCAAAATTAAGGTAGATTACAAATGTTTAACCAAACCAAAATTTGACATCATGACAAGAATGAGAACTACAACAACAAGATACAAGCTGAAATATCACAACGGACACGCTGTCTGCACTTCTTCATGCAAGCACAAACAAACTGGCAAAGTTGAGAACAAGAAATGCAGTGGTCGGCCATCGAGCGTAAAAGAGTTTATGTACATCAGGCTTACTTGTCCTTAAAATCAAATGTCCAGCACCACTCTCAGCTCAGATCTAGCAAAAACCTTTGGAACTCTAGTACACACATCTTCAATCTTTAAAAAACTTGTTAAAATTGGTCTTCATGAGAAAAAAAAAAAACCACACACAAAACTACTGTAAAACTATTTGCTGTCTAAACGTTATGCTCGCTAGTATAGGGACACTAGATACGATTACAGACTTTATACAATTACAGACTGTAGTCCATCTGTTGCTCTGTACATTTTGATAGTAGAATTTCACTTTGTTCCTGGTCAAGTCCAGCACAGACCAATTACTATTTGGGACACACAGCCAGACACACAGCCAGACACACAGCCAGACACACAGCCAGACACACAGCCAGACACACAGCCAGACACACAGACAACTTGGACAGAATAAAAGACTTTGATTCTAATTTTTCCCTTAAAAGAAAAAGGAGAAACCAGTTCTGAGTTCCTAATGGTGTGTTTTTGAGTTGTTGTTAAAGATTACTTCCTGATCGTTGTTCAGTGGTGTCTGACTCTTTTGGACTCTGGTAGGCGGAGTCAAAACCGAAGAACTTAGCACTCGTTTGTTACAGATCAGATAATGAAGGCTTTCAGTGAACAGTCAAAACAGACATGTTTGCTCAGAGTTGCTTTAAACCGCACCACCTATGGTCTTACTAAATCAATTTGCAACACTGACCTGCAGATTTTAGAAATACTACATTTAGTTGGCTAATATGCCAGTTCTCACGTAACCACCCCCGCAGGAGCTCATGCCTCACTTCCGACAGAAGACATTAGCAGAATAATCGAAACTACATGTTAATTATACTGGATAAGCAAGCTTTCAGTAATGTCCACGCGATTTTACAGCTGTGTTTTGTAGTGAATTGTCGGCAGCAGGGTGCAGGGCAAATTAACCTGCAAGACACAGGCAGCTCGCTAGCAGGCTCGAAGTTCCAACTATTCACTACTGAATTTGGAAGCCAACAAATAAGGAAATGCGTTATTATAATTACAGTAAACGCCATTTCGCTGCAGCTTATCTGGGTTTTAATGCATTCTCTAATTATGTCGTGCAAATACTATTTAACATTTAATATTTGTTCCAGTTTACATCGAACCTGACTTTCGCTAACATGACCTAGTTTAGTATTCTCGTCATTATTGTTTATTCACATTGTAGAGTATACACAAAAATGAAGACATTTTATTTTTGTAAGCATTATACATGCATGACCAAGAGACTGAGATATGGTTAACCATGTTAACGGCCTAACTCTCGAGTACTTCCATTTATAGTTAAAGGAATAAAGAGTGTGTTTCTTTAACCACTAAAATAGCATTTTCCCCACCATGACACAAAACACACACACACACACACACCAGGAACTTTATCAGAATAAGATACGCTGTATTTACAATATCAATAACGACGTAGCACCACTGCTAAACTGCAAAGTCGTGCCACATAATAAATAGTGTATGAAATCCCAAAGTAGACCTCCAGCATATTGACTCTTTACTTTGTACTCAGACTGTTCGTTTGGAACGCAGCCATGTACATTTCAGGTCAGCCAGAGAATTTCAATCAAACGTTGATTTCGCAAATCAGGCTAAATTTCTATTTAGCTTCACAGTGTCATCACAACCCATCTTAGTGGCGTTACATCTGCCATGCATTTGTTTATTAATCTGCGTTATTTCTAGCTTCTGTAACCAAAACAAGGAAAAAAACAAGCAGTTAGCATTAAGAGAGCTGCACAACTTACTTGGTTGCTCGCTGTAGCTAAGCTAGCTAGCAAGGCTGGCTGTTTTGCTTGCTGGCCAGCGCAGCTTTAACTCCAAAATCCCGATTTAATCCATTGCGTCCATGTGCCGTAGTCCAGATATGCTCGTGTGTCCCACTTTCGTAACATCTGAAGTTAACTGTCAGACGCCTAGGGAAGCGATAAAGCCACTTGTTCGTCTCTGAGTCAGTCTTGACATTAAACGTTATCCGGTGCAAATCTGACAGCCCAAATTGAACACAGATCTTTATTATACAGACGTTGCGTTAGTCCAAACGAGACATGATATAGATCACGGGCTCTAATACGAACACAGCAGTGAGTACAGCAGCCACCTAAAATGCGAACTTTAACGCTAGAAGAAGCCAGCAGATATTATAACTGAGCGCTGACTCTCTGCTTACAAACAGCTGTTTATTCTTTCCACATCAACGAACCCTCCAACAAATCCTAAACAGGTCCGACAGTTCAGTCTTCGAAAAAAAAAGTCAAAGCACGTTTCAATTCCAGTACGCAGTGTCAATTAGTCAGTTGTTGTTCGAAGAATCGACTCTTTTAATCAACTCTATTGGGTCAACGTTTGCAGCCGACTTGTTTGAAGAGCCGGTTCAATATGAATCATCAGTGGTCTGAAGACGCAAACTACCCTCTTCCTCACTCGCATACTTCCGCCTTTGAACAGTCGCCATGTTTGTAAGGTCGAGGTCTGGGTTTAAGGTAAATTCAATTATATCCACAAAGGTTTTCTGATAATAAAGCTTAATTTCATAAAATCAATGGCTATAATCCATACTACTTTTCCTACAAAATTATAAACAAAATATAACTCCTGCATAATTACTTCAACAACAATTTGTGTTTCTACATTGACATTAGGTCTATACTAAACTACATGTAATTAGCTAAATTGTCTACAATACAGGCCTGGTGTTAATGGTAATAATATAATTGAAAACGTTTTTCTCCACAGATGTTGTAGCTGAGCCTGTAGATCCTGCACACTTGAAGACACACCAAAGCTCTCGTCAATGTTGGTCTCATATATGCTTGATTGGCGATAAATTTAGAGACTGGCATGCAAAGGAAGTGTTGCTATATGATGGCGGTATTGCTGGGTAACCCTTGGGTGTGTGGGTGAGCATTATCCTGCTGAAAAATGCCAGACAATACATTGCGGCAGGATGTCTTGCACTTACCACTGAGCTGTTAGGATCACTCAAACCACTACTAGGGGTGACAACTGTCATACGCGTTGGCTCCCAAGACCGCCACACTAGCAGATTGGGCAGTTTGTCACCCCACAGCATAGGCAGGATTGGATCTTCATTTACAAGGCCTCCTTTTGCCAAACATCTGGAATTGGTCCGGGTAGAGGCAGGAGTGTGTAATGAAGGTGCCACCTGTTGTTTGGATGGTGGACAACAAAATTGTGGGAGCTACTCGTTCTTGTGAGCAGATCAAATGGTTCTATCTGTTGGTGGTCTGTCTGGGCATCCAGAGCCTGTTCGATGTGTGCGTATCCTCCACTGTTCCCACTGTTCCCAACACCTATAAAAGCTAGGTCAGAATGGCCTAGGAGGTGGGCAACGGTGTTAGGTATTTGAGCTCTATTAGTTAAGCCACTCTGGTTTGCCTATCAGTTAGGTTACAAACAGGAGCTTTATGTTATTCCTAAGCTTTCACTTTTTTCTCATGTTACCAAATGAGAGTCGCTTTTGCTTTTATTCGCAGCCTCATTTACCTAATAATCAACAGGCTTCTCCAAATGTTTGAAGCAGCATAGAATATTTTGGGACTGTGGTAGTCTAGCGGTTAAGGCTCTGGACCTGGAGGTCCTGGGTTCAAATCCCACCTCTGCCAAGCTGCCACAGTTGGGTCCTTAAGCAAGACCCTTAACCCACCATTGCTTGGATTGTAAGACTGTATGAGTTGTAAGTTGCTCTGGATAAGGGCGTCTGCTAAATGCTGGAAATGTAAATTTTCCCAGAAGGGTTGAGGTTTGTCTTTGTAAGTTCACCATTCTTTATGCCTTTATGACTGTGGCTGTAATGCTACGTGCGATAAAAGTGATTTTTTACATTATATCAATTTGACTGTTTATCTACTTCTCTAACTCGAATCCTTGCAGCTTTGCAAGGTTTTGTGATTCAGAGTGACTGGGTCTACTTTGTCACTAGAGGTCGCTACAGACTTTATTTTCAACAACTCTGTCCAATTTGCTCACGTGGTAAACTGCTCTTAGAAAATGCCCATGAATAATATGTCAGGTTCGCATTTATTAAAGTGAAGAAACATAAAACAATAATTAAGCACGTTTTTTAGATGAAATATACCAAAATAGTAAAGAAGAAAAAGACTCTGCGATATTCTCTGCGATGACACAAAACAGAGGTCTGTTGTATAAATATAGAAATCTAGCTATTGAGTTTGAATGAACTAAACTGTGCTAAAATAGGACATTTAAATGTTTTTTTACAAATTGCAAAATTCTATGTTCTGTCTATCTACATCTATCCTATGTTCACTGAGGAACAAATGGCTTTTGTTTTACAATCTCTCTAGAAAATGTAAGCAAACTAGCATTTCATATGAAAACTGATCATTATATAAAATATGAACTGTAATTACTTTCTTGAACGATACTTATTTGCAGACCTTGCATATCTGCATGCGTTTCAAATATCCACTTTTGTAAGGGACTGTGAAACACAGACTTCTGCCCTTACAAATGAACACTTGCATTTTGTTAAAATGCATTCTTCATCCACTCATTTTAGTTAAGAAAAACCAAAATCTTTATAAACAAACATTTGCAGTAGAATGTGCTGCAGTGAAGAGCACAAATGGACAAACAGGTTTCACTAAGGTCTCCCATTCTAGGTTAGACCTGGTTGACTTCAAGTGGCTTTTTTAAAAGAATTTTTTTAGAAGCAACAACAGCTCAGCTATGAAGTCACACAAGGTCATGTGGCCTGCCATATGCTGAAGCTCCAAGAGTAGTGGAGTCAAGACCGCCAGGGTCAAGACAGTAGTCTAGCTTTAGTAGTGGAGTCTAGACCAAGACTTGGAGGAGTAGCCAGAAACAAAATGATATTGAGACCAGATATGTTTTTTTTTCATGCTAAAAAAGTAATTAGATTGTCCATGTATATAACAATGTAACTTACCCTTCATCTTTCAAATTTAATCAGAAGTCACCACAGTGAATCAACTAAACATAGCAAACAACATCCATTGTATCCAATCGTATTATTAAATGTGAAAACACAATAACAATAATAATTTAAAATGTAGACCTGCTAAAGTAGGTGGGTAGTAATGCACATTTTAAATCCTAATGTCAGACTATTCAAACTAAAACAGTTTCATTGATTGGATACTGAATGAGAAGAACAGAAACTTTCTTTCCCTGTTAGCAAATCTGATTGCAGATTTTATTTTGTACAGAAAGTACTGATTTCTTATGTTTGAATGGATTTGATATTGTATAATGCTGATATTCAATAACGATAAAAAAACCCCCATAATTAACATTACCTCATACAGATGCATTGAACATTAGTTCATCGTACCTCGAGATTGAGACAGAACTGAGTCCAAATGACATTGAGGCTAAGACTGCTCATTTATGATCTTGAGTATGACAACACTATTCTGGAGAATAAAAATAGCATTTCCCAGCATACCCATTACTGAGTTCCAAGCAGCCTCTAGAAGAGGATCAGCAAAAGTATTGTTTGTAAGGAGCTTTCCAAAGCCATACAACTGCTCAATACTTAAGATAACTTTAGGTAAGGTCAGCCTTCTTAAGAAAATTGGTGAATGCAGTTGGACTCTGGAGTACTAGAAACATTTTCTGATGTGATGAATTTGAAATGTTTACTGCATGTGCATGATGGAGGCTATTTTGATTGGTTGCACATATAATGGCATTCCTTGTAATGTGTCCTTGTAAATTATTGTGAAATGTTGTTCTTGGTCCTGTTTCTGTTCTTGAGAAGAGTGGAGGATATTATTACAAATGGTGACCAGCATTTAAATCAGTGCTTTGAAATGAGATGTTCAGCAGGCACATTGATAAACATATGGGTATGATGCTTTGGACCCATGTTTTTAAAAGTCTGTATAGTGTTGTAACTGTACATTTATTCAGTGTTATATCCTGTCCCATGTATAAGCACATGATCTAACCAAAACAAATCCAGTGCCAATATGAATGTAATACGGAATAAGATTTCAGATTCAGATTTAGATTCTGAAACGTACTTCAGCTTCTTTTGATGATGGTCGCAGTGAAATGCATGAACTGCGGTTGACATTATTTAAAATATCCTGCAATGGTGAGAACTCATTAGTCTATTTGACATACAAAGCCACAACAATATGATTACCACTGATACTGCAAGAACATCCTAGTACTCTGTTACTAGATTCCTGCCTGCCTCTTTTTGTGCCCACCCCTAACACACACCCCTACCAAACCTTTCACTTTCACCCAAATACTCTGTGTTTCCCCTCCCCAAACCCTGCACCCATTATGGAGTGCCAATTATGCAGCAGAGGGTAAAGGGGAGGGGGATAACAATGCAGATAAAGAACGCATGTGGTTAGAGCCTTGTGAATGGGTCCATTCAGCCAAGCCAGCTGGCCACTCCCAAACCCCTGAGTTTCACTTAGTACAACTGTGCATTTATCTTCTGTAATTACATGCTTGCTAGCACATACAGCCATACATACGTACAGTACATATACACGCACATGCCCATGCACAAGTACATACATATCTCAAAGCTTTTTTTTTACAATCAGGACCGTGCATGTATATGTACACCGTGAGTGTGACACAGTTGTGCTCAAGTTCAAGTTAGAAACGATTTCAAAAACTACTGACCAACTCACAAAGTGTTAATTGGTGTTAAAAGATTTAGGTGCTTAGACAAACTTGTATACTCAGACCCTGGCTCATGTAAGAGAGGTCTTTATTTCTTGAATACTGGTGATTCAACAGAGTTTTTTTTAAACACAGGGAGAACATACAAACTCTAGAAGGCATCCTGATCAGGATCATAATGGGGATCTCTAGAGTTGTCACGCAATCACTTGCGCCATGGATCTGTACCAACAGAGAATTACAGAATATATTTACATATTAGTCATGGTAGAGAGAAATAAAAGTATGGCTGATATATTTTACTCAAGTAAAAGTATAAAAGTACACATTACTAAACAGATTTAAAGTAAAAAGTAAAAGCATTTTCTTTAACAAAAAATTTTCTAACTCATTTTTTTTAACAGGATGTCTTTTGCCAAGGGTAGGAATACATCCATGACACTGAGGGGACATAACGGTTAGTTCTGCACCTACACAAATCATCAGCAAAAAACATACAAATAACATTATCTTCTTTAGCAAAAACTAAATATTACATTTGCAGACATGAGGAACCAAAATGTGCTAAATTGCACATAACTATACATGGTAACATTCAGTAATGATATTATTTATCATGGTATTTTATTCAAACGTTTCCAAAGACTCTTTGAAACACTGTCACTGAATTTTAGTCAAACAAACTGCAGCTTCACCTTTTTTTAAGCAGTTCTTCAGTTAAACACTCCACTACACTATTTAATGTAAAATTACTTATGCAAAATGTATAAAAATAATAGAGGTTTTTAAAATATACATTCATCACAGCAATAGAAAGGAAAACCTCTATTGTCTGATGAATAAAAATGGTGTAATGTATTTTGGGAGTATGCAATATGCTGAATATTTAAATGTGTTAGAAAGCCTTTATAAGTTTTATTAGTCTCGTCCACCACCCCATACACAGTGTCCAAGTGAATGCTTGGGCTTACTTGCTGCAGTCTCCAAAATGTCACCTGTGTATCTCTAGAATCTCTCACAGACGTATCATATAAAGGCCTGTAGAGGCGTACCTGCACTGCAAGAACTCCTTAAAATCCTGGTGCTTTAATAGGTGACTAGAATTGCCTAGATGAAAAATATATATGATAATAATAATAATCTCTATATAATATATGTATATCTAGACATATTGATGTATATCTCTATATAATAATAATAATAATAATCATAATCTATATATAATAGATGAACTAATAAATTCATTAAAGCTAAAGTGCTAAGCCTATTTTAATGTAGCGAGTACAAAGGATGATGTTTCTTTTGGAATGTAGTAAGTCAAAGTGAAAAGTATCAAGTTAAATAAACAAAAAATTATAGATAATTAAAATACTTAGGTACAGTATCAAAGTACCTGTACTTCATTATTTACCACCTCTAATAATAGTCATATATTTATATGATGTTTTGTTACAAATCCAGTTATTGTTATATGAACAGATGTATGAGTATTTGAGAATATGAGTACAATCCATGTTGCAATATTAACCTTAATTTCTGTTCAACATTACCAAACAATACTTGATTATAGGCATAATAATGTAAAAACATGGACACAGTAAGACAATGTTTGATTTGACCCATTTACTTCATCTAACACATCCATGGCCATTACCAATCACCCACATTATATGATGCAATATACACATCAATAGACAAGTTCAAGCAAATAGAGAAATATGTCCCTTAGGTCATGGCCCCTCCACCTGTTACCTCACAGATGTTTAACTCCATACATGGTTCCCTTATTAATTACACACACACACACACACACACACACACAAACACAGCCTGAGTTATGTGTGAGTATTTGGAGGGTGGAGGCTCCATATGGGTGCTCCAGCAACTCTTTTCTGATCTGACAGGCGGGCAGATGAGACGTGATCCTACAGGTCAGCGTGCACAGACATAAGATGAATAGCTGTGCACCAGAGTCTGCATGGGGCCCCACAACCGTCTGCCAGAATAGTTCCCTGGTTTACCTCATCCACCAGCTCCTACACACACATACACACAAAGGCTCTGGTTCCCATTAGCGTATGTGACTTAAGGGTCCATTCTGAAGATCCACAGCTTTCCACAACTTAGGCAATTTTAGTATTAATAAACAGTTTGTACGTTACATATATTATCAGTTTGGGGTAAGCAGCTGTACATATGAAAGTATAATCAATGAGTCTATTAGAGAACTACTAGCACAAATAATAATGAACTCAACAGATGGTAGATATACACTGCTCACAAATGTTAGGGGATATTTAATTATGGGATATTTCATGTTGAAGTATCCCCTACGTTTTATGAGCAGTATAGGTAAACATCTCTTTAAACACATAGCAAACAGAGCCCAACACAACTCACATTGCACAGAGAAGTGGATGAACCATGTTTCTCAAGCTACAGGATTACTTTACACATTTGAACATTTTCATGGTTCAGCTTATTAAAGCAAGTTTTGAAGAAAAAGAGGTCATGAGATGAGGTATGGCATGGTAGGGTGGGTTGGGGGATAGGTTATGGAACAGGGTGGGAAGCCAACAGGAGGGGAAAAGACAAGGAGGTGTGCATGGTGTAGAGGGATTTTCCATTTGTAAAAACTGGGGCCACTGCTTATTGAGTTGCATGAAAAGGATCCCCCTTACTTTTTTGTTCTCCCCTATCCACCCCTCCTCCCCTACTTTCTCCAGCCTTCTACTTTGCTCGTCTTCCTCTCTCATTTCCATAGCAGCTGCAGAACTGTGTATGTGTGAGTATGCATGTGTGTGTGCGTATGTGTGTGAGCACAGTGGAGGGGTGAAGGGTCGGGCAGTGTTGGACTGGGGCTGCCGTCAATGGTCGGCCTCTGTAACTTGAATAGTGGAGCAGAGAGCTGGGCTAGCCAAACAAAAGCAATAGAGAGGAGGAAAGCGAGCAAGTGAATGGGGCAGCTTGTCACCAGGAGCTAGTGCACGCAAAACTGAGTGAAATAGAAAGAAAGGAAGAAAAAGAAGAAAAAGGAAAAAGAGCAGAGGCCACGTGAGGATTGGCCTGGCCACCTGTCTGTCACTCCTTCTGTCTATTGGCCCTTCTGTCAATGTAGAGACCAAAGGTTATAGTTATGAGAGAGAGTGTATAATTAACATTAAAAAAGTAATGCACTGCACTCTGTGATAAAAGTAAATTTAGGGAAAAGTTTATCAAATACAGACATAAGGTCCAAAAATAAGGTATTTATTTGCACTTAAAAGCAATATTCAGGTTAATTAAACTTAATAAGTTTATTAATGCCAGATTGGCTAATTTACATTAAACAACTTAACGAAAGTGACATTTTTAAAAAACAAGAACATTTGAATGCAACTAGATTTAATGGTCATTCAATCTAGTGCTTTAAATCACATGCTGGCCTGAAATGCAGGAATGGATGTTTATTAATTAATTAATTAAATGTTTACTAGAAAAAAGCTATATATTAGGTTCATAATGTCTGCATTGAAAGGCTGTAATTAGCAGATTAATCACAAACACTTTGCTGCTGGTTGGAAAGATGAACTACGATAAACCAGTGCTATGAAGTTGAAATTTAATGTCAGACATTACAGATTTGTACAGTGTGTTACAATATACACAATCCCAGCAGACGTATTTGTGTTTGTTTTGTGAATGTATGTACTCCAAATCCCTTAATATTCCTTGTAGTTTAAATAGTGCAAAAACTGTCAGGTGTGACATTACCTTTTCACTAAGCCACTGTGAGCTCAGAAAGGTATGATTACAATTACATTCTTTATATGAGACTCACTGCCTTCAAAGCATATTGCACTGAATCTAAACTCAATCACTGCATTATGCTGTTAATAACATATCGCACAACACATGTAATTTTTATATCAAAACATAAGTAAACACATTATCACCTATTAACAGGACTCTGTCAGTAGTTTTGCTTCTGTGGTGGTGTCCACATGTATTCTTTATGTTTATTACCATATTCTAAATTAGGCAGACGTTATCTGACTATTGTTTCTATATGACTGTGCTGTTGTGAAAAAGCACTGCAACATCTGTGCACTTTAGGTACTGAACTAGTGAACTGAAGGTTCGGGGTTCTGCACCCATCATTGCCATGCTGCCACTGCCGGGTCCTTGAGTGTGACCAGTAGTTCACATGTTGTAGATTTGTACATTGTAAGGCATCTGCTAAATGCATGTGATGTATATATCAAGTCGCTGGGCCCGTAAAGCTGCCTTTATTAGAGGGAAGACCAGCAGCCTTCTGTACCACTTTTTTTCACAAAAATTAGGGGGTATCTCAAAATGAAATATCCCATAATGAATTATCCCCCAATTTTCGTGAGCAGTGTATATTGTGTATATTGCATTGCATTGCGAGCAGTGTATATTGCATCATCTTTTGGTCAGGTAGCTGGTCTTAGATGGTCAAGATTTGACCTTTATCCTTGTTATAAATAAGTAGTCACAAATAGTGCTGTAAAAGTGTGTCATGTTTCATTTGGCATCATTATAACCTAGAACTATATCATATTTGATTACTAAGGAAGGTCAAATTCCTTTATACAGTTTTACAATGGAGGATTGTCTCAGCTTTTACGACTGACAAGACCCACAGTCCTAACTGAGCAAGTCTAGTGTAAGTGGCAAGGGAAAACTCCTTTCATGTTATATGGGAAAAACTTTGGGAGGACCACGACTTTGAATTGGACCCAATTTCCTTGTGTAGCTAACATAACATAATAACAAAATAACAAGATTATTGTATTAGATTAAATAGACAGAGGATAAGTATGAAATTAAAAGAGCGAACATTTTCTATAGAAAACATAAGAAGTTAAATAAAATACAATAATATTTCTGTATATTATACTGACATTTCAGAGTTTAGCCTTAGCGCAGAATTAGCTCCGTAATGGCTAATGTGTAGACAGACAGAGCAATTAATGCCAGCATAAATACCAGGCAGATTTTAGTACAATTTAGAAATCATATGGCACTGTACAAGGAAATCACCAAGCTACACTGAACTACTAAATGTCCTTTCAGGACCTGAGTTGTGTATTACTAGTATTTAGCAGCTGTGGTATATGCTAAAAATCTACACATTATTATGTCAATATATCAATGGTTATTGATGGTGTTTTGGGCAAAGCAAAGTTGCATAATCTGAAACTAAACTTTGGTTTCCTTTGGGCAAAGTATATTAGGTAAGACATTAATTCATGCTTGAATGATGGAGTCACCTAATATGCTATCACCGCTAGTCCCAGCAGTCCATTTTGTGGGGATTGCCCCACAACATCTACAACACTACATCAGGCTCTCTGCTAGGCTCTCTCAGTCACTTTCAAGTCATGCTTACTGCTGTACCATGTTCTTATGTTTCAGATGTGAAAATCAGAAAATATTGTAAATGTATTAGCTTACAGTAAAGCCATTATGAAATTACTAAAAACAACCCTTTTTTAAAAAAAGCAAAATTTAATACTTAAAAATGCATTTGTTTAAAGATAAAATACAAAATACAATTTGAAATGTCTTCCAAAAATGACCACTTATAACAGTTAAAACATTACGAACAAACCAACTAAACAGATATAAAACAGCAACATATAAACAATTCACAAACACACAACAAGAGACCAGTGGTATGATCTCTTTTCTGAACTTCTCTTTGCAGAAAAAAAGAATTCCAAAAGTTGGTCCAATAAAATCACAGTCACTTGACCTTTTATCTCAACCAAGGAAGGTATTTTACTCTCATGTCATAAATGTTATGGCATTATCAAGTAAAGACTTGTGCATTGTGTAACCTTGTGTTACACTGGTTTTACCATGTAAAATCCCCCTTAAAAAGAGGAGGATGGGGCTTCTGTGAAAAAGTGCTCCAAGAGTTACTGAACACTTTAACTAAATGTTCACCCATAAATCAGACTCAACAAAAACTTCACCGTTGATGTTGCATGGTTTTAAAACAATGTGCCATACTTGTTTGTGAGAATAGCATTTTACATTGTGCATGGACGAACATCTAGTAAAGTGCTTTAAGTTCTAAAGTCAGCATTTACAGACATTTACATGTCTTTGTTAAATGTGAGAGATGACTAACCTACCAAGGAGCTTCGATACAATATGATTTTCTATTTAGAAAAAATAGTATCTATCAATGTTGGTTGTGACACCAACTGTTCATAAAACAGTCATCAGTGCAATAGTTTAAAACATTCTCAAGTATAAATTATGCATATTTCTATACTGGCTTTGAATGATACGTCACCAGTGTTCTAGCACAATCTTTTCATCACTGAACATAACTTTCCAGCATTGGCAATGATACAGACCTCCACTTGAATATCTAATGTATTGTATTGAGAGATGTGTGTTATACACCACAAGTGTGCTCATCTACTGAAGGTTAAAACAAAGCAGTTTTGAGAGGACAGCGTAACGTAAACTTAAAACACGAATGGCAACTGGTAAAATAGCTAGATTGTGCTGATCCCCTGTTGATCTGTTTTCTTTCTTTATAATGTTAACATTGTTGTTTAGTATGTTGTGTACATATCATTTTCAAGGCTCTAAGAGAACGAATGCATGATTCACCAAATATCACTCACTGAATTCACTGAATTTTAGTTGTGATTTTTTTCCACATTCAGTTTGAGTTAACTTTGGCTAATCTGAGAAATTTTGCCTCCACAATAAGCGTCACATTGTAGAGGCCTAAAATTAGTGCCAGAGCCAGCTTAGTATTTAGATGTTACAGCTAGGTCACTGCATATTAAGTGTCATCAACCACCATAGGAGTGAATGAAATAAATGTGAAATAGAAGTCTATAACCATGCACCGATGTAAAATATCGATTATATTGGTTGTCTACAAACCAGGCATGTGACATTCTACTACCCTAATGTCAATCAAATTTTAGGCAGGTGGTATTTGATCAGTTTCCAGTTTGTGCCACACTACTACATCACAAATCAACTGCATTTAACTTTGGCACAAGAAGTTGGCTGCATGTGAATTAAGGTACAAGTTCACAGTCCTGCTCCTGAAATCGCTATGCACTGTACGTTTTAGTGTTTACACACACTTGACTCAACTCACCAGCTAAACATTTTTTTTCTTGTGGCTGCAGTGAGAGTGTGTTATATAAATGTGAATGACTGGAATTAATATAGTATCAATGCTGTGACTGCAATATGTCTTGCACTTAGTATATTAAATGAAATCAGCCTGGATTGTTTCATTAACATGTTTGTTTTCATGATGCCTTCAGAGTTGCCAGATTGGGCCGGAGCCCATCTTTGTGCCACATTAAATTAAACAGTGAAACTATTGGCTTAGTGGTTAAAATCCTGGGTTCAAATCCCATCTCTGCCAAGGTGCTACTGTTTGGTTGCTTATAATAAGGTCACTTCCGAGCCTTCACACAAATTAAATTTGGCAGATAATGCTGCATGACAGTACAGTCAATATATTTAGCAAAAGTATTACATGAGCTGATATAATAATGATGAACATTTGGATTACTTTACTTATTTACTAATGTCTGTCAGTCACTTTTTGTGGTTTATAATTAGTTTTTTGTCTGTGAAATGTTATGTTGATTGAGTCCATTCATGCTGCCAACAGCTAATATTCTCATGGACGCGTAGCTGCTTTTAGTGCATTATCTATGATTCGTTTTTAATTCTCTCTCTAATTATATCCGACTGGGAAACGAGCACTCACCGATATCTGGCAACCCATTTTAGATCATACGTACTGAAAATGACTCAATCATGTTCATGATAAACAAGGGTTGATCAGTTGGGATTTCTTTAAATTGTCTCCGTGTGCTTTCGGTTACCAAAGTGTGTATATAAAATACGAACGATCAAAAATCAAAAGCCAGCATTGCATTATCACACAGCCCCAGGACTTCGGGATCAGGATTTGGAAAGGGTCCTGCACCACTGTCCGCATTCTCTTCGTTTTCTTGTGGGGTAACTCAGAGTGCCCCTGATGAGTACTTGGCCCTCGTAATGAGGTAGAGTGCGATGTCCTGGTGGCCGCCGAAAGCCGCCATGTGCAGTGCGCTCCAGCCGTCCCGGTTTGCCAGGCGCACATCAGCACCGAACTTTACCAGCAGCTTGACCAGCTCCAGGTTACCGTCGATGACGGACTGGTGCAGCGCTGTCTGACCTTCTGGTCCGAATGAGTTGACGTTGAACTCGCAGTTGGTCATGCCGCGCAGCAGTGAGTGCAGCTCGGCCGTGTTGCCATTGCGTAGGGCTTCCTGAAAGACGCGCTGTCGCGCAGAGCAGCTCACGTCCGCCTGGCTCATGCTCTCAGCAGGTACTGACCTCCACTGCCTCTTTTGTACCTTCTAGTTGGTGTGAAAAATATAATCCGTATTTGTGTATAGAAAATGCCAAAGTTATGCTAGATGATAGAACAAAACTCTTCTGCTCCTATTCTAACTACAATTTAATCGAGTGGATCCAGTGAGCCTTGGTCATTTCAGCACTCCATAACGCTTTGTATTGTCCACAGACCAGATGTGTTTGGGTTACATCTGTTTAGGAAGCAGAATGCAGCACTGTTAATTAATACGTCGTTATTTTACTTAATTCAAACAAAGATTTATAACCTTACCCAAATCCTGCGTCGTGGTGAATTTTAGCCCGCGCATTCAGTGGCTCCAGTACGTGGAGTGTGGATTCCCAAAGCTCAGCCTGATCTTCCTCTATTCCCTTCTGTTCAACTTATTTCAATAACAATGGACAATCCTATAGTGAGCCTGCTAGAGGCGGGGCGTTCTCTTATTTCTTAGGCTACGCGGGAGACTATTGGCTACAGTCCGAAACCTCACGTTACACTACCGTGAGTATAACCATGTAGTGAGTATAACCCGAACCCACACTGCAGGACCATATGCCAAAAAGAACGTCAAAAGAATCACATTTAAGTTTTTAATCTGAAGGCATACCATTTATGCTTAATTATGATTATTGCCCAAAAGAGGATGGGTTTCCCTTCTGAGTCTGGTTCCTCTCAAGGTTTCTTCCTTAATCT
>JAUZSU010072223.1:0-18002 GCA_034780255.1 Parotocinclus maculicauda | reverse complement strand
GTGTCTCTGACAATCCTATGGCCACTATTCAAATCTGTGTTAAAGTAATACAATCTAAATTCACTCACTATTTGGGATGGGACTAAAACATTGAACTGATATCACTAACAACTTTAGACTTCTGATTTGTCACTCTTAACTAAGGCTGTAGTAGCTAAGAAAGTGATGCACACTCGGTTGTGGCGATTACAGCAGCTTCTGTCCAGAGCACTAATCAGAACAGTGGATTAGGTTCCATTGGGGTTCTGTTTTATAATAATAATTATAATAAGAAAAAAATCTTAATACATTGCAGTACACTACTAATATGTTCCAAGAGCCCTTGTGTAACTATTTTTTCCTCTAAATGAGGTACATTTACAAAGAAAAATGCTGCCGTCATAAGGACACTTGGTACAAGCATTAACTCCAGACCGAGAATAAAAGTTCTATTTCAGATATTTGACTGAAGAACAGTAGAATGACTCATTGTGATGCTTCCCAGAGAAAAAGTTGAGATGGAATGAGTTTGCAAGGTTTAACCTCTGAAACAGATTTAGGTGATCAATTGTCAAAAAAAATTGTCTTGTTTTTACCATCTTCAATAAAACACAGAATTACAGTAAATTCTTATAAAGGACTCAAAGCCACCAGTAAGATGAAAAGCTTGTTGCACACAGAGCACTGCGTGCATTAAATATACTATTTATATAGCATATATGCCATTGCAGTGTGCAGAATTCAAGCATTTATTTAGATCTCCAGTTGTCTCTGCTCTCTGATCCAGCCTTACATGCTGCTTTTTTTTTCTCTTTTGCACCTACTGAAAAGACAGCAAAATGAGAACTCTTTCAAAGAAATTCCCCATAGTCTATTTTTATAGACTTTCTAGATTATCTTAAAGTAAAATGCCAAATCTAGTGTGTAAAACCAGAAGAATTCCTTACGTGTGTAATGCCGTGTATATAGCCTATTTGTGCTGAAACGGTAATAAACTTCAGCTGCAAACTCTGTCAAACAAAAACTGGAACTGCCTTTTTCAGTTTTCTTTGTATCCCTATTATCTATTATTTGATTCCCACAGTATTCAGTCAAAGTGTATTTTATACTTCTAGCTGACGTTACAATCCAATTGTACTAATCATTTTATTTTCCCTTGCTGGTAAAAACGTTAATTTATTTGTAAATAATGGATCAAAAAATACACAAGTAAGCAGTGTTTTAGTTCTATATGGCTTAAGTAAAAAAACCACCCCACATTATCTATCCTATCAAAACTCCAACTGAGACAGTCGATATGATCTCTGTGCATTTCTGTTCCTGAGATTTTATGTTGGTTATATGTTGGTTAAGTCCAAGCAAATATGTTTACTATTAAACATTTTAATTTATTCCATTTAAACATTCTGTGAATTTGTATTTCTTCCTCTAGTTGTGGGTGCAGACATACTGGACTTGGCTGAGACTATGGTAGCGTCAGACGGCTTGAAGTATGAACCGGTGAGACTTGATCTCTATTGACACATGGTTTATTGTTAATATGATGATGTACATATTGTATTAACATTTAATGGTCTATTTTTATGTTTTACAGGTTGCGTTTGAGCTTTCACCCCAGCAGAGATTATGGCACAGGTAAATAAGATTGACGTTAATCCTGGATTATGCCATCCATCTTTATAGGGTTGCTAAAGCTTTGATTTATCGTATGATGATTTGTTTTAGGCTGGAAGTGCAATATATTTTTAGTTAATTGAGTAATTAAACGCAGCATCCAAAGTAATTTCTCTGTTAATACTAATTATGTAACTCTGCGGAGCCCTGACTCCTCACAGCTCTACGGTTCAATCCCCACCCTGGTCTCTGCCTGTGTCAAGTCTGCATGTCCTCCCTGAATCGGCTAGGCTGCGGTCTTTCTGCGATCAAGTGGATAAGAGAATTAATGAATACTGAACAAGAGAACAGATCTAACAGAAGACACTTAGGCTCGTAGTACTTAAAGTATTAATAAAGTGCACTTGACAACCAAAATTAAAACATTTTAAAAATGTAAATATGAATACTATGTTTTAGGTGTCCACCAATAAAATAAAAAAAAAAGGCTTGTTCCACCATAAATAACTAGAAGTGGGAAAAGTACAGGACGTTGTTGTTTTTGGGTTCTATCATCTGTTTATTGAGATGATTTCTAACAATTGATTAAAACTCTTTTGTTGCATGTTGTATCCTTAACCTAGTAAAATGTCACAGCATCTCTGATAGCAAAGATATTGTTGTATTCAGTGCTGTATCTGGCTGCTGCACCTGCATGTGCTCTCTGGCTTTCAGTGTACACTCCTGGGCAATAAAAATGGCCCACAATAAGCTTTTAATGGTCCTAATAACAAATCATTAGTCAGATAATTAACAAGAACTAAGAAGGTGCACTCCTGAGACAGCGGCGATTAGCTTGAAACCTATAATACGTAGTTCTTGTACACAAGGATAAGATAATGAAAAGATTTATCAGTTTCATATAAAATTCAACCAACACAGCTAGGTGTTAATCTTCCAAAACAACTTTTTTTTTCTTGATTTTTTTTAATGTTTTTTTTTTTTTCTTTACAGATTATTTTTTAGCTGTTAGCTGTAAGCAGTTAGTGCGGTTGTCTCACAGCTCCAGAGATCCCTGTTTTGGTCCTGACATGGGACTCTGGCAGGAAATTTGAGCACCCAGAGTAACCCACACAGGCACAGTTCAATGACATGCATTAGGGTGTTGATTGCTGTTCATTGACCCCGTATGGCTGATGGGTATTGATGTAATATTGCTACTGTCTAAAGTAGCCATTGATGCTGATGTGTCCTTAAGTAAACGAATAAGCAAACCATTTTTTTTACCACCTGTTAACTATTTAAAGCCATTATCATTGACTGGAACAACAATAATTTTGCAATTTTGGGTTTGGTCCATTTTTCCCCCAAGAATGTACACTGAAGGTGTTGGAACAGGTTAGACATGTCAGTCTTGTCTTTTGCAAACAACTGTCGTTTGTGTCATGCCTGTTGTCTAAAATTCAAATCAGTTCAGGCTCCAGCTCTTGCACATAAATGTTACCAAATAAACACAAATAACGCAAGATGAGCTCGTCAAGAGTAGTGAGTGGTTGTTAAAATGCACTGAAATATCTGTATTTTCAGCACAAGTGAAAAATTGAGATTTGAGTGACTCTTATACATGATGGTTCTGTAATGGTAGACTGTCGAGGCATTTGTTTAGTATTTAGTTTCAATATATCAAGTTGATGACCAGATTTCATTAATATAAGTGAGTTTACATGTACTTTAAAATCAGGTCAGTCTCCCCATAAGTGTTTGGCAGCCATTTTTTGGGTGCTGCTTTGAATGCTAGGGTTGCCATAACCTGTGAGAGAAACGAGCATTCATGTCTATGCAAACAAGCCCAAAAGAAGTGAAGTCTCTTAGAATAAGCAAACCTGGAGGTTGTGTTTCATTCAGGGCTACTTTTACAAGAACGTGCAGACTGAGGATGGACATAGATAAAATCCAGCTCTCTTTTAAAATGTATTGGCCTTAATCCAATCTGAGAAATAAGAACCCTGTTTATAGTGCCTGTAAACACACTCAGTGGTTCTTGGTTGGGGGACCAAATTTTAAAAACACTGAGCTTAAATCCATAACCAAAAGGTATTTGTATGATATTTCATTTTGAAATATACCCCCTAATGTAGTTCTAAATGTTAGAAATGATTAATGTAAGGAATAGTGAATCTGTTGCTTTCTTCTTCCTCCAGAACGCTCATGCTGATTCAGAGCAAGCTCCAGGAGGAGCACTCGCTCCAGAATGTCATCTTCAAGAATGTGATAAGAGGAGCGCCCACTGCACTGCCCCCAAGGTCAGCCTGCTCTCTGCTCATTCATTGCACAGTTTAAGGCACTGCTTCTCTTAAGTGATCTGAAACCAAGATGCTGTAAAAGTCGAAACTGTGAGGTTGCCATGTTTTGCAAAAACCTTTTACAATGTATTCATTAGTAAAGCTTATTGGTGTCGTGTTTCTTTCCTGTTCTCAGAGAAGACAGTTCCACACAGCCACTGGACGCGTGCAGAATACACGGACACCTCTATGTTAATAAAGTGGCGGGTAATTTCCATATCACAGTCGGCAAGTACGTGTTGTTTCCTTACTTCAGTTTTTAAAACGTCTTTACAGAATTAGAATTTTTGAAATAAAAACAGTCACGTTTATTGTAGTGCAGTTTAGCTATTTTAGCTATTTATTTTGTAGGAATATACTTTAAATAGTTGTGAACTATATGGGACTGTGGTAGACTAGTGGTTAAGGTACTGGAATATGGACCAGAAGGTCCAGGGTTAATTTCCCACCTCTGCCACAGTTGGATCCCTGAGCAAGGCCCTTAACTTACAATTGCTTGGATTATAAGACTGTATTAATTGTAAGTCGCTGTGAATAAGGGCGTCTGCTAAATTATGTAAATGTAATATAAATGTATAGCAATAGTGCTATTAAACAGACATTTTTATTCAGCTGTGGCCTAAATCAAGTATTCTATAATGTAAAATTCAGTCACTAAAGATGTCCCATTTTGCCATCCCTTTCATGGGCTAGGCAACAATGTATTGCCCCCAGTACAATCAGGTGCTGATCCTGGAAAACATGGGTGTAGGCATAAGAACACCAGTCAATGGCAGGGCTGGTGGAGATTACTGATTCAGACTGGGGGTGGTGGATATTCAGAATTTGAGTTTAAGCTTAGAAACAACATTTCGAAATAAGTCTTTGGAATGTGGGAGGAAACCAGAGGAAACCCACGGACATGGCGAGTACATGCAAATTGGAGCCTCACTGCTAAGTAGTGTATGCTGGGCTGGATAAGTGTGTCTGAATGCCTGAAAATGCAAATGAAAGCAATGTCATAATTATCCAGATTTTTGTAATTGATGCACATTTCTCCTCGTTTTCACATTGTTGTGATAGTAAAATCGACTGATGCTGACAGGAATGTGTTCTGTAATGCAGGGCCATCCCACACCCAAGAGGTCATGCTCACTTGGCTGCACTAGTCAGCCATGAAAGTAAGTATTTCGATACCCTCCTGTTTTAGCTTGGTGTTTAATATTACTTTTCATTTAAATAAAACGGTGATGTGCTTTCTGCCGTATTGCTTATACTCATTGCGTCCCCGGAGTTTAGAGCTCTTCTGTTCAGACAGAACTCAGACAGCGTCATACTTGTATGCTTTTATCTTTAATCCACAGCATACAACTTCTCACATCGAATAGACCATTTGTCGTTTGGCGAGGAAATCCCTGGCATTTTAAATCCACTCGATGGCACGGAAAAAGTGTGCACAGAGCGTAAGTGTAGTACAAACATACAGCTTGACAAACAAGTTTTACAGCACCTTCGGTGTGATCCAAAAAAATACTACTAAGCTAGATTTGTATCAAGTTGAGCAAACACCTTCCACTGTCTTTTTTTTGCTGCCAGATAATCAGATGTTTCAGTACTTCATCACCATTGTACCCACCAAACTGGAGACCTACAAAATATCTGCTGATACACATCAGTACTCTGTCACGGAGCGGGTGGGTTACAAAATGACTGGTATGGTTTCTGTACGCATGTGTTTAATAATGATATACTGATATTTAGGAGAGAGAACTTTTATTAAGCTGAGACTAAGCGTGGAGATTTGAGGCTTTACCAAGGTGAATGCTGCTCTTGACCGCCCTCGCTCAATCCATTTAAAGAGCCTGTTTAGTGTGGGTGTAATGCATTGCGATGCAAAAATGTCACAATGTATTGTACATCAATGTGTACAGTATTGTAGGCATTTCAACATGTATTCTGGTTTTTTTTTTTGTTTTATCTGTCACTACATTTTGTGTCTCTACAATTAGGCCAGACTTTTTTTTTATTGCTTGTTTCGCGGATCCGCCAACGATCATATTTAAAGAATACAAAAAATATATATTTAAAATTTATATTTAATATTTAAACATTTTTTTCTGGTATTTCTCGGATCCACCGCAGCACCAATGGTTGAAGTACAATATTTTTTTATTTTTTTATTTTTATTTTTTTTAAGCTGTTTCCGCCCTCGGCCAGCGGTTTTTTTCAGTTCATTTAATTTTTTTCCAGATTCAGTTTAATTTAATTGTAGGTTAAAAAAATAATTTTTAAATAAAAATGTATTTTTGTTTCTTCCTCCTTCCTTGTATTGATTCCACATAGTCCTCGAGAAATTGAAAAGTGCTGAAAAATAAAGATATATTTTATATATATTTTTTTAATTTTTATATATATATTTTTTTCCCTCTCTCCTCAGTAGATTCTTAAGTAGGGACATCCAAGGAACAAGCAATTAAAAGTCTGGCCTTACAGGCAACAGGCCATCTGTATAATCCTTCTCTACATACTGTTAGACTCCTTTACTGTGGTCTGGACCAGCACAGATCAGGTACTGTTTGGGTGGTGCGCTATTGTCAGCACTGCAGTGATGGTGGTAATTGTTGGGCTGATACGAGTGAAACCACTGTTCACTCACTGTCCACTTTATTAGAGACATTTAGCTTACTGCTCCACCTTGTAGATGGAAAGTCAGAAACAGTAGACTATCTGTTGTTGCACAGTTTGTTAGTCATCCTTAATCTTTTATCAGTACTCTCAGGGTGTTGGTGGCTGGAAAACACTGAGGTGGTTTATAGCTCCAACAGCACTGTTGTCTAATCCAATCATAAATGGAACATAAACTGAAAAAGTAAAATGCACAGTACTATACTATACACTCTGTATATTTCACCATCCAGACATAGCTTTGGTGCTGGAGATGCTATTGCATTTTTTGATGGTGCTATCCTCTTCATCATCTTGCTTCAATACAGATAAGGGTAAAAACCATATATGGTTTTTATAATTGTTATTCTTCAGAAAAAATGGAGGGCGTTCATTTTTAATATAGGCTGAAGCTACAATAGATTATTTTATTTAAAATGATTTACATTTAATTTTTGTAAACATTTATTCAAGAAACGTTGCATCAAAATTGAACTCCTAATGAAATAAAATTGTAAGTTTGAGCCTCTGTATCAACAAATTACAGACACTTTAATCCTGGCCTTATTAACCAAGTAATTATTGACCCCCACCCCCCCTCACTCTGGATTTACAAGACACACTATATAATCCCATACATTATTCCGTAGCGTTAATGAGTTTCTCTTGACAGGAACGGGTGATTAACCATGCAGCAGGCAGTCATGGTGTCTCTGGAATTTTTATGAAGTATGACCTCAGCTCGCTCATGGTACGAGTGACAGAACAGCACATGCCATTCTGGCAGTTTCTGGTGCGTCTGTGTGGCATCATCGGAGGCATCTTTTCCACTACAGGTACAGTTCAAGTAAATCCTGTGTTACTTTAGGTTGCACCATGGTTATTGGTCATAGAGAACAGTACAGAATTATCCTCCACTGTATACATGCATGTAAATAGAATAAGTTCTTGAATTTTTTTAATTTAATCAGCTTGCTCTTGGAAAATAACCTAGTGTTGTGTGATTTGATTAATAATTTCCATTTGTCTGGTCAACTCTTAGGAATGCTGCACAGCCTGGTTGGCTTTGGTGTAGATCTTATCTGCTGTCGCTTCAAACTCGGAGTCTATAAACCTAAGCAGGTCAGGTTTTAACCTTTTTATTATGTTATAGAACATCCTAGTTTCACAGGTTTCAGTATTATGTCTACTTATATCCAACTTTTTGAAGAGCTGAGTTTGCTGCGGTTTCAGTGCTGCAGTTTTATGGCAGACTGTTATGGACATGGCTTGGGTAAATACTGGCAAGAAACTGCATTTACAGCACTTTTTAAAATCCAGATTGAAAGTAGTGTTTGAGCTACACCATTTTGGCTGCATCCCAAACCACATACAGCTATACTAAACAGTCTTCCAAATGAATTGACTAAATCCTGCTAATGTTTTGCCATACTGTAGTGTGCAGTATGAAATTCAGCTTCAGGTAAATCTGATTTATTTATCCAGCCTGATTTTTATACATAGGAGCCAAATCCAATCTGTTTGTTCTGTAGATTACCTATTATAATGACAATGCAGGTGTGTCTGCCTGATTCAAATGGATTCAATAATACAGATGTATAAAAAAATACAGTTTCTCATTTATTAATTGTGAGCGAGAGACAGGCTGAACAAACCAATGCTCTGTATGCAGCTTTACAGTGAGATTAAATTGTAAAACAAATATATAGAAAATCAATATATGGTGGTCAGTGCCGATATTAAATAATGTATGGAACCACTGCAGTATCTTGACTAATTAGTCAATACAAGCGAACAGCAGTATCCCATATAACATTGCTGAGTAAGGTATTTAATATAGTGATTATGTATTGTCTACGATGATATCTTAAGTGTTTTACCAGTTTGCGAGCTGAAATTATCAAGTATGGCACTCGCTTTGCAAAAATGGTCACAACCATACATATTCACTGCATCAGATTGCTAGCTCCACACATCAAACTAACCTTCTACCTAAAAAACTCCTGACTGAGGTAAAAAATAACTTAACCAACTACTCCAGGAGACAAAATACAGACCCCACCAGCCTCAGTCTATATAGTTAGATTTAATTACTAGACTTGGCTTATTGTGGTTTGGCTTTGATGGCAATTTTGCAAATTGTCTTAATGCTTTAGTTTTTAGTTAATAAGTCATTGTCTTTGCATTTAAATTTTCTTCACTGTTGTCATTTGTAAGCAACATATAATATGTAACATGGCTGATTTTTAATCCAATTATGTGCTCTGGCAATATTTCTCCAATTTAGCCATAGCTACGAGTGAGTCAGTGGCTTATGATTAAATAAGCCATATTTAGCGAGGTAACTTGCTACATCCCAGCATGAACACAGTTCTTTGATGTTAATAATAGATCCTTACCTGTAACAATAGATGGAAATATAGATTCAGATACAGACCTTTGGAAGGAACTAAAATGGCAGGGTAAACTCCATATTCTATTGATCTGCATGTGCGGATAATTAGTTCTAAATGGTTATAAACCAGTTTAGGACATGGCTGCATCTGAAATGGCACACTTGACAAGTATGTACTAGATTCTGGCCAATACCACTGTTGGACCGTTAAAACAGTTTGCCATTTTAGCACTTTCCAAAAACAGACACACAGCCCATGTTTTATGTCTTGATTGTGGAAGTGGTATCCAGTCCCACCCTCAATCGGTATCGGCCGATCGGTATCAGCTCCACAAGAACCGATCTTCAATTAAAATTAACAATGTCGTTGACATCAATATTATCTCTATTTTTGGGAAAATGATATTGCGCCCCTAGAGGCAAGACAATGTCCAGATTGCATAACGTGAAATATCACAGAACTCGCATCATTTAGCAGACGCTCCTATTCAGAGCGAGTTACAATTAATACAGTCTTGCAGTACAAGCAATTGTGGGTTAGGGGCCTTGCTCAGGGGCCCAACTGTGGCAAAGGTGGGATTTAACCCCTGGACATTCTGGTCCATAGTCTAGTACCTTAACCACTAGGCCACCATAGTCCCTCATAGTGGACAAAGCAAATCTGGAGATCCATACAGCCATTCCTGTCTTCCAAGGCTCAAACATTATGAACTAGTCATGTTGTTTATACAGTGCTAACCTGATGGCAACAAGCTTACCTTAAGTTTTGATTTTTCAAATGTGAAAGATATACACAGCTCAAAAAATAAAGGGAACACTCAAACAACACAATGTAACTATATTTCGTCATCCTAGCTTTTTTCAAACTCTGAATATGAGTGGTAACTTTACTTCCTGTTTTGGTAGGTCAGTGTTCTCGGCGATCACGTGAACAGCCAAACACCTCTGCTGTCCGAGAACGGACTCACTACCAACTCGGCGTCGGCTCCCCATTCCTGATAGTCACTCCTTCACCTGAGACACAAGCACATCACAGGACTGAAGTACCAACCAACATGCCAAAGCTGCTGTTCTCCACATCTCAGCCAGGGTGGTACAATGAAAAACCGTGTCCTCTGAGAACATACCTGTAACTCAGGTTCCAAAAAGTATTGATCATTTTCCTTCATTACCTCCAGGACGTTTTTGTTTCTGTATGCCAAAATGAGTTGTAAGAGTCTGGATAATGTGTACTCCAATTTAGCACTTTATGGAGTCACCATACATTCTAAAAACCTGGAACCTTCTGTTCATTAACTGTAATTACAGCTGTGGCACACGTTCTAATCTGAGTCAAGCCTGATTTTAAATGCTGTATCTTTTATCAGAGGGGGTCTCTCGTCCCCACAAACCCTTGATGTCCACATAAAATTGGTTGGTTGACACAAAAAAGCGGTTGCTCAGACACTGCATTTACTGGGTTTTTTTTCTCTACATGGTTCAAAAACTCTTTCAGAATGTAACCATCCACACAGTCATGTCGTGAGAATGATTTAGAAGAAGCTATTTACAACCAGCAATAAAACAACTTTTCCCTGTATGCCGTCAATTTGAAATCAAAAGAACATGAATTTCTTTCCAAGTTATGGCAGCCCTGCTCAAATTATGGGTTTTAGAAATAAAAAGTGAACGTTACCAGGGAGCAATCTGTGACATTTATGCACACTTTAGTGTCTAGATTTTGCAGCATTCAACAGACGTCTTTATCCAGATACAACCTACAGCATACAACTGAGCAGGGCAGTTTAAACCTGGAGTAAAGGCTCCAGCTTTGGTTTGGCAGAGCTAGGATTGAAAGAGCAGAGCCTGTACTTGAATAAAGTTTGTTGCACACTGGATGAGATGCCCGTTCAGGGCTCACTGCAGCGTTGGGGCAGGATTCCCCACCCCAATAAGGCCTCTCCGCTCTCAGACACAACCAATTATGCCTCTGTGATGCCAATCCTAGAAAGCACGACTGGCACTTAAACCTTGGTCTCGAGTCTGTTCTTTGTACAGGCTGGGTTATCCTCTTTAATGCATATCAGTTTAAACAGGGCTATACAGTGTGAAGTAGCACTTTTAGCCAATTTTAACATTGTTTTTTACTTTTCTAATTGAGTACAGGTATATACATTAATAAGACTAACATAGTCACATTCAAGCCTGAAGTGTTATATACGTGATAAGCCTTTTAATTGCAATTTATGGAATTTCACAATTAGTATTAAATGTAATGCTTAAGAGTATGGTATGATAGAGCTTATACCTTTGGCACTGATAAGACAGTATTACAAACAGTAATGATAAGCCGGATGAATCAGAGACTCAAGTGAATGTGTTTATATAATTATAGATTAGGGAGAGTATACAGTTATTGAGGAAACCAACAAAAGAGTACTACTTACACTAGGATACATGTTGTAACATAGGACCCATATCACACAGGTATTGTTTCAAAATAAGTAGCAGAAACCCAAAAACTCCCTGAACACATGAACTGACTTAAAGCATAAGTTAAAAAATGAGCTAACAATCAAGTGAGGACAAAAACACTAGGGTTGCCATATCTGAGAAATTGATAAGAAAAACAGGCAGCTCATCAACTTTTGAGGTTAAACAAAGCCAACTTGCAGGAATACTGGAGGGAGATAGAAATGGAAATAAGCCAAAACAAGCAACCACACTTTAGAAAATAAACCACAAAAACCTGAAAACCCCAACTACCAATATCTGTAAGCAGCTTAGCTCAAACCCACCTAAAATAAGCAGACCAGGCAACAAACAAAATGTACTCCCGCTCCTTATCTCCTGCCACCTTGTGTGTTAATTTTTTTGTTGTTTTCGTATTATAATTTCTTTTGTAGTTGTTAAAGTGGGAGGTTACCTGTACACTGATATGCACAGACAACTGGGCAACATATGTCTCAATCTACTGCACAGCCACTAAAAACATTTTAAGTACTGTCTCATTTATTATGTAAAAAAGAAAGTGCTGAACTAGTATTATTTTTGAGAAAGGAGTTTATCTGAGCGTTACCTCCACCCTGATACACCAGCACTAATCATCAGTGTGTCTTCTGACATGTGCTAAGAATGTCCTTGCTAATGTAGCCTTAAACTGTTCATCTTTACTGGGACTTTTGTAAAAAGGGAAACCCAAGTAAGAGTTTGTTTAAAATTCTCTTAAAATTAATCAGGAAAAACGGCAAAACATATTTCTGGTAGTATTTGTATCAGCATGTGATGCATATTGTATAAATGTGGTCATTTAGCAGTTGCTTTCACCAAGAGCCACTTACTACGACGCAGTCTTACAATGTACAAATCATGAAATTGTGCTTAAGGGGCCAGCAGTGGCAGCTTGGAGATGCTCTGACTTCTGGTCCATAGTCTAGTATCTTAACCGCTGTGCCACCACAGCCCCAGCATCCATTATTTTGATATATGAGGTTTGAGGGATGATCTTACCAACTGTTGTTGCAGTATTTTTTAATCCTTCAATTAATGTGTCCCTGTTTAGCTGAATTTTGTGTTTGACCCCAAATCAGGACACTTAAAAGTTGCAACCAATTTTTTAAAAATCCGAGCAACTGTGCATTAAGTGGAAAGACTAAACAATGGCAGCTTGGCAGAAGTGGGATTTGAACCCTGATCTTTGTGGGCTACAGTGCAGTGATTTGCCTCAACGCACACACAGATATTTGGTTTGTGGCCAAAGTGGCTTGGTGGTAAGTGCAAGCTGCTGGAAACGGCAGTTCTCGAGGCCCTGGGTTTGAATCCCAGGTAGGCTTTGCAACATGAAGTTCAGGTAGTGGGTTTACAGAACGTTGTGTGGAAAGGCACCCTACCCACGATGGTCCTCCGCTCATGCTCAGTGAAGTCCATGTTAGATTACAGAGTCCAGACCCAAACTAACCACCTGTATCAGGGTAAGTTGGGGGAACAGAGAATGCTTTGCATTTTCTTCAATTCTCCTTATGGGCAGCAGCCAAGAAAATATGCTAAAAGTTCACAAAAATGTAGACACCACCCCCAATTAGTGACCAGCTGAATTGAGGTTCATGATATAAAGCAAACAGTGGCAGTAGAATAGCTTCCAAATCATAGAGCCTGCCAAATGTATATATAGCTCGCAGAAGTCTAACCTTAACATCTGACACTTTTATTCAGAAGAATTAGAATGACAGCACTGAGCCAGGGCTTATGGTCCAATACTGATGCCTCACCTCACAGTGAGAAAACCAGTTCGCTGTTAGATTGTGTTTAATATGGGACCAAATATTCTCTATAGGGATCAAATCTGGACTTTGAGCAGGCTGAAACATGAGCCTGCCGGACTTGTTCTCCTGCCACTTTGCACCATTGTCTTACTGAATGCTGGTCATTTCTCTTAGGAAAGCAACTTTCCATTTGGGGGAAGCTTTCCTGTAATATTCTCTTCTATTCCAAATCATTTTTTAGAGTTAAGTAATTCATGATCACCAGCAACTGTAAAGGCTCTTTGGTAGAGATGCACACAAACATATGATAATTTTAAAAAATCTTAAATTTTCTTAAGAAGGCTTGTTTTTTAGGATTTTTTGGGATTGGCTCTTTTTGATTGCTCATGAGTGTATATATCCTTTTAAGTTTGTATAACAGAACGTTTCTCTCATGTAAGCACATTGGATCATAAGTTGAAGTGACTATCTAAAAACATTACTGAGAGCACCTTTTAAAAGTTTTATTAATCTTTAAAATT
This sequence comes from Parotocinclus maculicauda, assembly GCA_034780255.1. Classification (NCBI taxonomy): domain Eukaryota; kingdom Metazoa; phylum Chordata; class Actinopteri; order Siluriformes; family Loricariidae; genus Parotocinclus; species Parotocinclus maculicauda. The sequence goes on along the minus strand of JAUZSU010072223.1, from coordinate 4,288 downwards.
GATCAGTTAAAGCCATGATACATAAGCCAGAAGAACATGATGTTTGGCACTTAGGTGGTGCGCTGGTGTAAGGCACTGGCCTACCACCTTGGTGATCCAGGTTTGAGTCCTGGCAGTTGATGAGTGGCTGTGTCTGAGGAGGGGCAGGCCAGATAGTAGAATCATTCCTTGCTGCTGCAACAGTGACCTCTACTCAATCTGGTGATGGGCTGGCACCACAGCTTTCAGAGTCGACCATGGAAAGTCTGAGATCACCTGCACAGCTTCAGTCTGACTGTCCTAAACCAGCTGGGATTAAATGATTATGTGATTTGTTCGTAGGTTTGATGAACTGTTTGTGCTTGTCTGTTTAAGTCTGTTTGACCCGGATGCAAGTGTTATAAAAGCTCACTTTTTTGTTTACCCAGTCTGTCCTGTTTCTCTAACTCACTACATACTTGACTGTTGTTGAATAGGAGTGACACTTTAATCCTTACAAAGTGGCACATCACCTTATGTTTATAGTACAAGCCTAAAATGTACTGCTCACAAAAATTAGGGGTCATTTCAAAATGAAATATCCCATAATGAAATATCCATTGATTATTGTGAGCAGTGAACTTTCAAGTTTCTAAATCACTAGCAACTGTAGACCACATAATTTATTTAATCATCAAACACAGCAATCAACACACTGGACATCAACTAATGCTCTGTCCGTAAGAGATTTACAGACTTCTGTAAAAGTTTGTGCACCACTGGTCAAATGATTTGATTTGCTTTCTAGTCAAAGAAGTTGTTAACATGTGTTGCATGTGGATAGTTTTCTATTGAAATAAGTTCATACTTTATTCCCTGTGAGCAGGTGTACCAAACTTTGACATAAAACTAACCTTGGAACAAATACATACTAATAGACGTAAATGTGTGATAAATTCACAGTAAATCTGGAAACTCATATTATAGTAATTAGTCGATTTGTTGTTTTAGCAGTTGTATAATGACCACATTATCTACGATTAGATCTCAATCTTGTTTTTCTTGACATTCCAATCTTTCTCCGCTTTAGTATATCTTAGTTTTTTCACCCTGTTCACCTTCCGAAAAAGTGTTTTCATGGCCACTACCCTTCCAGAAATATAATAATTCATAAGCTTCTTCAGATTAAAGTCTCAACTTGGCATCCTGATAAAGCTGCCAGGTGCTGCTGTTGCTCAAGTTTAAGGGAAGGTCACAAGGTATTTGCCACTGTAGCCTCTAGATGCTGATTTTCTGATTTCTTTCAGATTTTTTTAATACTGCACACACATACCCTGTATTTTCTGCTTGTATTGTACTAAAGAAAATGATAAATAATTATATATGATCATTATAACTTTGCTAAAACAATGGTATGTCTAATCTTAAAGGTGGCCTAACTTTGCATAGTACATATACTGTATATAAAATGTTTCACTGTAGAGTTGTGTAGTGCATTAATCAGCTCAGCCCCTAAGCAGGGTTGAACTGTAAACCAAATCAAATGTGGTGTTATACAGATGTTCCTCCAGAAAAGCAACTGTACTCCTGCTCAGTCATGCAACCATCCAGTCAGGTAATGGCAGCAGGACCACCCATTAACTCACTCAGAGACAGCTCAAGAGCTTCAAGAATTGAAGATCAGGTCAGACTAAGATCTAAGTAACTTTGGCATGGTTGTTGGTCTCAGGTAGCTTTGTGGCATCCCTAAATAAGCAGCAATGTTTCAGAACATCTGGTTGTGTCTGTAAACCAGATGCCTGGGTGTGGATTCAGCATCATCTGAAGAAAATGTCTCTGAGCACCTGCAGTGTTTCATCATCAGACTTGCTCTCTGACATGTCCAGCTCAGGCTCTGCTCGCTCTTTCTCAGAGCTCTCTGATCCTCCGCCGTTGTGGTTCTTCCTCGTACAGTCCGTGTATGGTAGAGTCTCTTGCTCTGTGATGTCCACATGTGGGTCTGAAAGCTCACAATCTGTGGTCTGTTCCTCATCAGTCTCTGGAATCACTGTAGTTTCTGTGGGCATCCCTGTTGCCACTACGCGTGTCTTTCATGCAAACAGTCAAACAAGAGGGAAATGTTAAATGACGCTACAATGCAGTGGCACTGGTTTGAAATATTGAGGTCATACAAAACTAAGGTCCGATGTTCTCGTACCAAGTTCTCCCTAGACAGTATTTGTTCCAAGGGTTGTTTTTTTACACTTAGCAGACTCGACTTCCCACTGACACAGCCTTACAATTATGGGTTAAGGGTCCTGTTTAAGAACCCAACAGTGGCAGCTTGTTGAGTTGGGATTTTAACCTTGGACATTTTGCTTCACCTTAACCATAAAGCCATAACAGCCAATATACCATTTATATTCCATATTTCATGTATATTTACATTGCCAGCATTTGATCAGCTGAATGTTGAACAGTGGCAGTTTGGTGGAGGTTATATTTGAACTCTCAATCTTTTAGAGTTTTGCTTGATTCACTGATCCTCAACTGCCTGGATTTATACTGTTTAGCCAAATGTTTGTAGTTTGTACCCCTGCAGTAATAGCGTTCAATATTCTGAGAAGGCTTTGCACCAGATTTTGGAACGTAACTGCGAGATCAAGCATGTGTTAAGCAATAACCTCGATTAAGGCTCAACCGTTTCTTTATTAACTTTGGTTTAGGAAGCCAGAGCATAAAGTTGACAAACTGACTTGTTAAAAAGTAAAAACCTATGACAGCCATACTGAGACAAACTGAGGTTCAGCTCGTCTACTGCTACGTTTTGTTTATAGAGATGCTCTGTTTCAGTATGCAAACTGTGCCTTAAATAAACAGATATAATCCAATCTAAGGCTGTCTACATACTTTTGGCCTGATTATATATTATATAGATTAGCCTACTATTTCAAAGTTTATGGGATCTAATCTCAGCTCTGCCAAGCTGGTACTGTTGAGCTCTTAAGCAATGCTTAGCTCAGTTGAACGTTACGTTGAATACGTGTCTGCTTAATGTTGTGCATATTGTGTACAGATCATTTCAAACACGTGTTATGAGAATGGAAGGTTCAACAAATTAGATTAGACTCAACCTTTTCATTTTACAGAGTACTAGTACAAATCTAATGAAATGCATCTAACCAGAAGTACAAGATAGAGATTATTTGCATATAATAGAACAGAAGATACCAGGGTAATGAATTTGGATATACAGGATGTTCAACATGGACATACAGAAGGATCATACAGAAGTAACAATTTTAATTAGCATCATGTTGTTTACTATTTGGAACAGAGGATCCCTAAGGCCAGGAACATCTTTTCTTTAGAAAATGAAAGTACAGGGTGAGTTAAAAGACACAGGACACCCTTTTAGAAACAAAAGGGAAAATTACATATCTAAATACCATGAGGAGGATTGTCTCATAGGCAATGCCTGGAACATAGCCGCCATATTGAAAGCTGCCATACTGGATCAAGGGCAAGTTTTTCCAATGGGAATGTGGTCATGTAACATATCAAAGGAGACCAGAATTGTCTCAGATATCACCACTATGCAATATCTCCTGTGGTTCAAAAGTTATAAACATAGAAAGTTAAAAACTTTTCTTGTTCATCACAGATAACTGAGGATGGAACTGATGAATGTCTGGTGAACACAGCTGCCAAATCATAACCACAGACTTTAACAACCGACACCCAGAAGGACCACTAACTTCACACAGCGCTGTTGCATCACTCAGTCAAATTCAGAGAAACCGGTACTGTGTACGATAAGCCACGTAGTAAAGGTAAGCAGACAAAGAAACCTCAACAATGGTTTTGGCAGCCTTTGCAAAAAGTCCCCAACGCTGCACACGGCATGTCCTGTGACTTACCCTATATGTTGATTTCCAAACATATAAATTAGGGTAAAATGCTCATATTACTATAATAATGGAAGGCAGACGAATGTCCTGAGCAAATCCAGGATCTAGACTGATACCCCGTTCTACCCTAAGCTATCTCTACAGTGAGTTGATGCTCATAATCCCCAAATCTTACGTTCACACCCCCGCATTAAAAATGCTATGAGAATTACTTAAAAGTTGGGGTTCCCATATCTTTTGTTCCACATTCTTCAGGGTTCTCACACTACTGGCAAATGTCACCATCTGCCATCGGCCAGTAACTCACAGTCAGGAACTGTGCCAGAGCCTCCAAAAACCTGACACGTTAAAAGCAGTGTTTGCAACTTAGTGACTTTGTCGCAATATTTAGCAATTTAAAAAAAAAATCTAGAGACTCTTTCTGGTGTTGTTGGACACTT
>JAUZSU010072112.1:0-20599 GCA_034780255.1 Parotocinclus maculicauda | reverse complement strand
AGGGAGTTTTTCCTTGCCACTGTCGCCTCTGCTTGCTCATTAGGGACACAATGACTCTCATACTAAATTCTTACACTGTAATTCTGTATGGCATCAAACCTCTTTTGTAAAGCTGCTTTGTGACAATACTGTATTGTAAAAAGCGCTATAGTAATAAATTGACTTGACTTGACTTGCTAACCCGGATTGTATCCAAAAAACAAAACCACGGCTGCCCAAATCATGGCAGAATTAAATGTGCACCTTAACTCTTCTGTTTCCACCAGAACTGTCCGTCGGGATCCACAGGGTCAATATACACGGCCTGCTATAGCCAAACCTTTTTCTAAAACCAGGTGTTTCAGTTTTATTGTTCAACCCCTGTACATGGTCATATAAATTGCTTTGGATTTCGCACCGATTTGTGTATGATTTTTATTTGCAGTATAGATGTAATGCTTTAAAGCATGTCATTTAACAGTTTGTAATTGTTTCTCTTTATTTATCATAAAATCAAAACATCCTGTGACAGTGGCGCCTACAGCAGGTAATGGATACAGTATATCCCAATTCCCAGCAATACAGCAATTCCCAATGCTCTTGGCTTCAGGTGTGAATACTTTAAGACAGCAATTAAATGCCTCTGTGAACTGTCTTTCTTTTGACCAAACAAATGGCAGTCCCCATTCTTTTTTCCCCCTGTGTAATACGAGTACAGGAGAAGCATCTGTGAGCAATAAAATCTGCAAGATGGGAGATGTTTTTAGAATTTTGTGGGTAGATACAGGTTAAACTGGAATACTGTTCAGAAGGTTGTTAGTTACATACCTGTCACTGCCATGCTGCCACTGTAGGGCAAGAGACTCAACTCAAGCTCAGCTTGTTAGTCATCCTAGAACAAGGTGATAAATGTAACAGTCTGCTGTGGCATCACTCTACCACCAGAGGCCAGCAGAGACACACATTGAGAAAACTATCAAACAGACTTCATTTAGAGTACATGCTGTTTCAATTCTGCAGGCTATTTAAGCGTGACAAACACCTGTGCTCATAGCTATGTTGTTAGATAGGTACAGACATTAGTGTATGTAGATGCAGATTTAAAAGAAAATGTTGTAAAAGTGAAAAAAAAATAAAGAAGGGAAACAAAAATGAAGGATGAAGTGATTTTAAGTTTAAATGAGAGAGTAGCTAAAGTCAAGTTAAAATAAAATGTTAATTAAAAAGCCAAACTGAGGTCAACAAAACGTTTAGGATGGGAAAAGTGTAAATGTTAAGGGATGAAGGATGAGAATTGGAGGGAAAAAAAGAAGGAAAGAAAGAAAGAAAAAATTTGACTCTGAGTGATCTAAGCAAAGCCTTATTAAACCTTAGTCTTGAGTTTTCCATTTCCCTTTTCTGAGGCGGTGTCTCCACTTTGGGTATCTCATTGTTTGCAGGCGATTGTTCAAAGACTACAGGAGACGCCTGGCTTCACTTTAGGTTTATTAGAATATAGTAAACTGAGATGTTTACTAAAGTATCTAGTAAATAATCTTGGTGGAATTCAGTATTAAAAATCTGATCAAATACCTCACTGCAGTACAAACTTAGCAACTCTACTTATTACGAAACAATTTTATACCGTAAGAAGATATGGCCATGCAGGTGTGTGGCATTAGCCATGAAACACATACACAGAGCTGAGTGCAGCCCTGCCATAACATGACAATGTGCAGATCTGTTTTGTATTTTACAGATGAAGCCATCAGTAAGTGACACTGAAATGTTTTGGAAAGCCAGGATGTTTCAGTTTGCAAATGCGTTCAGCCACATCTCCTCTGTTCATGCTTCATTTGATTCCTTATTTATTTGCATTCTTAAATATAGGAAGTAATTAGGTGACATTGTACATGGGATGCACCCGTAGTAATTCATTACCATGGAAAGTTTATACAATACAATGTCTAGACTTCATAAATCATCTGATGTTTTCTTGATGAATTGGAAATTTGACTGGAGCCATTGTCAGATTAGATAAAAATACAGTATGGAAGTATGGTTGTACAGCAAGGCTCCTTTATTAGGAGACATGAAATAATGGACAGCCAGCATGTTTTAATACATTCCACTCTGCATGTTAAAATATGGATTGGGATTTTTGGTTTGGTAAACTCTGAGTGGATTTTTTTAAAAAGCTGATTGGAATTTCGTTTGGGTAGAACTGTTGCATAAAAGAGAATAATAAGAGTATGAAGAACTGAGAGATTTAACAGTGATTGTTCCTGATGGTGCTGATGTTAAAAACAAAAGTTTGTTTTGGATGTTATTTGTTACAGACAGAGCAAATAGCATCCCATGCTTTTACACTTATCCAAGAATTTATTTCAGGCAAGGCAAGACTCAATCCAATCATATATTACGAATGTTGACAGTAAGACAAATCCCACAAGACAAAACTGATTAAAAGTAATCTAATAGACACCTTGTAGGAAATGTCATGGTTTTTGTCTACCTTGTATTAACATGATTTGTGTTAGCTACTGAATAAAATGCTTTATTGTGAATAATTGAGCAGTGGACTGTGAGCTTATGGAATTAAATGGTTTTATATAGCAATATAACACCATATTTTATGCATCCTGACTCGTACTCGCTGTAGACCTACGGAAGGTGGACTACATCCAAGAAGTTTCTTTTGAACGTGGTGCTGGATCCCATTGCTGTTAATTCACAAGCATCCATGACATGGCAAAGAGATGGCTCAAAATCAGTATGCACACCAGATGTTATGTGGAAGGGTATTTGATTATCCAGACCATGCTAAAAACAATCTTTATTATAGACAAACTCCCACTGTTGTATGAAAATAATGGTCAACAGGCCAAATCTTTGTTCACCAATCTTTGTTAATTTATAGGTGGTTTATGCTTGGGCAGTACATGGGCACCAGGGGCTGAATGTTTTTTTTATTTAAAATGTAATAAAAAATAGTTATATATTGGAAATATTTATCATTGTGTCACCAAATTTGTCATTCCAAATAACATATTTTGACAGCAGGTTGTGTAAGGGGGAACTACCAGACCAAGTCTTCTTGACTACACAGTAAAAACTATAAAGCATTTTACATTCCGTGTGATTTTCCACTTATTTGGTACAGTCTCTTGAAACCAAGACCCATTTTAAAGTGTTTGGTTGAAGAATAAGCAGCTCTGCGTGCATGATCACAGTCTGAATCCACTGAAAAAGTTCTGTTTGTTTAAGTCAAGTCAAAGTTGGTTCTATAGCGCTTTTTACAATGGAGCATTGTCTTAAAGCAGCTTTATAATTATAATTATAATGATTACCTTCTACGGCCAATCCCAAATTGAGCAAGCCTAGGGTGCCAGTGAAAAGGAAAAATTTCCAAATGCTATAAGGAAGAAACCTTGGGAGGACCAAGACTCAAAAAGGAAACCAACCTCCTTGGGTGGCTAAGATGTACATTGTAAGAATGAAACACATTCATCCAGGCAAATAGGTTTGTGGTAATAGTCTAAATACCAATGTTTAGAATTGATACAGAAAATTGTCCAGATTTTCCACAGAAAATATAGTGGGTTGACATGCACACATTTTTTAAGGAAACCTGTATGGTCTTGTGCAATTCGTTGACCTTAAGGGGGAAATAAGCCTATTATTTTTTTAGATTACCTGATCAAATAGGGCAGTTATATGATATCCTTAACCTTGTTTGATTCTGACTCTTTCATGCTTGTGAATTGGACTTGTCTTACTTTTATATGTACATACAACTGTTTGTACATATTCTTGTGGTACATTCAGTTGTTTGGCATCTGCTCCTATAGAGGAACTTGACTTGTGATGGTCCACGTTTGTATCATGGCTAAGTGTTTGGGATTTTCTATCAAAGGCAAAAAGGCACAGGCCATTAAATACAACCGTAAGAGCACTATAATTATATCTTGATGTTACAGCGAGACAATAAACTTGGTGTATGTACCACTACAAATTAAAATTTTATAAAATATTTTTTTCTGATTGTCCCTGACCTCACATCTTCTTGCCCAGTATATGTCCAGATGTCAGCAGTCAGTTATGCCTTGTTAAAAATAAAAAAACGAAACTCTCTGCCAAACAACACAATGTGTTTCACGTTATACAGTCACCTTATTGTCTTTCTTCAAATGTGAAGAAACAGAATTTATTTTCATATACCAGGGGTTTCCAACCATTGTGTCCAAAAAGCCCCTCTCTGACATTGTTCCATGTCCAATTCACATGCATGCCCATGGTGGGCACTTTGGACAGGATTTATGATGTGAATATTCTGATCAGTCTGTGACTAGGCAACCTCAGCAGGGCATGCTTCACTGTGTGTTCTAACACATTCTTCTCATCACCAGCATTTAATATTTTTGTCATTTGTATCACAGTAGCATTCCATTCCATTCAGACTGGATGGGACAGGATTCCTTGTCCTTGTTCAGCAGTGAACACCCTGTTGCCAGTTAGTGGTGGAAACCACTCATTATATTGCTGCTGATACCGACTCTCAAGTACTCTTCCATATTTTCATCAGTAAGGACCGACTGATATTTGAACTGATTTATTTTTATGTAGAAAAAGGCTGATTCACATCAGAAAGTTCTGCCAAATATGTGGCACACATTTTGATCTTTGGTTGCTTTTCTTCAGATAGCAAGTTCCAAAATTGTCCAGCAGCAACCTTGTAGCCTAAACTACAATTAGGTGATATTTACATTGTCAAAGGAGCCACATATAATTTAGCTTTTTTGCTTTTTAATCAAGAAAAAAAATGTTTTGTCAATACACTTACAATTTAGTGCAACACTAAAGTAAAGAAAGTAACAGTTTATTTTTAAGTAACGGTTTACATTGTGCATACTACAGTAAGTACAATATCAATAGTTTATGAAGTTATGTTTAATGTGTATGGTCATGTGTGCAAAGTGTACAAGAAAAAGTGGCTTTGCATGAAATTCTCACTGTTTTAATAATGCTACATTTAAGAGAAGAACATATGACCTGACTACTCGTATGGTAAAGGAGGGCTTTAAACTTGCAAGCTGAATGAGTTTTAGTCATTCAGCTACATGTTGTTTGCTAACAGGGGCTTGTGCCCCAATAGGTTCATCGTAAACAATCAAATAATGCAACCTAATAGTATACTGGTGCCTGTGTATCACCTGAATTTCTGAATAGCCAAAGGAACTTTTGACTCACTGGGGCAGTTTGAGTATCTGTCTGTTCGATATTCTTTCCCCTCTCCTCTCCTGCAGCTTCTTATGATGTTTTGCTTGTGTGTGGTATTGGCAGAACAGTTTTACATTTATTTTTGTGTATTGGAGAAAACAAGCATAAAACCAACCTTCTTTAGATTTTTCAAGAAAGCAGAGCTATATCACACATTGTCCTTGAGAGGTAGAGAAAGCAAAAGAAAAAACGTTAGGGCTATCCTGCCTCATTAATTATAGTGTTTTTTCAAAATCTTTTCTTTGGTACGAATTCAAGCAGTTACTAGCAGTCACTTATATATTAACATATAATATTGAGCTTCGTATGACAAGATCCATTTTTATAATGAAATTCCAGAGTCTTTATATCTGTGTTGATCGATTTGTGAGGTATTGGTTAGATGTTACATTTTGTTTATTTGTAATATTTCTTAACTTCCAAATCTAAGCTTATCCCTGCTTTTTCCCCTGGTCCAGAATGAGCCCCCCATGCATTCTGACTTCACCTCTCTCAGCCACAGTACATACTTTATGTGTGATGGATGGCCCGGCAGTAGTACACTTCCTGGACTCAAATCCAGCTCACCAGTGGTGAGCTAGTGCCATCCACAGCACCTGGTTGTAATAGATCTTCAAAAATCATGTGAAATGAATCCCCTGACATATGGAACAAGGACTTCTATCTAACTTGCTTATCTAACTTGTCTAAGCTTTTGGACGTCATGATCCTTGTTTTCGGCAATTAAAACAAATAATATATTAATTAATTTAAGTACTATAACCTTACAAACTGGGTAGCCATTTGGGTTAATTTGCAACTAAGTCAATCCTAAGTGCTAGACTATGCAACCCCACCTGTGAAGAGGTTTTTTTTTCCTTTGGTCACTTCTTCCCATTGGTTTATATGTTCGGCTGCCAAAAGCTTGTCATGTCTCATAAAACATGAAAAATAAATTCCTTGGAAAGAATGTTTCTCATTATACAAACACCTCAACGTGGTTCTTATTTGTTCTTTTTCTAAACTCGGTCCAACGTTACTTATGTGCACTGTTTGATGTGAGTCACTCAATTTGAATGTGTCGAGTTCCAATGGAGAATAAGATAAATAAGACAGACCTTTATAATCCAGTGGTCCTGTAAATCATGATGATTAGACTTTTAAATTCTAGGGCACTTTACACTTGCCATTTGAAAAGCGCCATATTAATTTAACTACATACAGCTTTGAGAATGACACTACCTGTTGAGGTGCTCAGGGCCTGAACTCTTTACTCATCAAAGTATGATATATCAAAAGGCTGTTGCCAAAGTGTCAGCCAACAGGAGATTATTATCACTGCAGGTTTCCTCAACATGAACTCCTAATGACACCCAAAAAATGAATCCAGACAGGGCTGGATTCAAAATTGCCTTGAATCTCCAAGATTTATTACACTGTTTAAACAGTTTCTCATTCATTACCCTAACTTGGGTTTACCTGGATGCATGAGGAGCTGTAGTGAAATAGCAACTGACTTTTTTCTCCTATGGCCATGCAAGAAAAAACAATTATGTATAAGAGAACATGCAGAACAATGCAAACTGGCTGTTATAATACTAAATCTGTGATTTTTTTATTTAAAAGAATGATATTATTCACTTTCAATCCTTTACAGGGTCTGGAGAGAGCTGGTGCCCTGCCAGTGATATAGGGTGCAAGATAGAAACAACCCTAGATAGGGCAACAATCCATTGTAGGGCACACACTAGCATAATCGGTTAACCTAAAGCATATTTTTGGACTGTGGGAGGAAACCGGAGTACCTGGAGTAAACATGCAATTTTTTGCATAAACCCAGGTCCTTCTTGCTGTAAATTGGTGTCTCATCCAACAAAATGAAATGTTCTTTAATTTTTTTAATGAATTGACTTAAAAGTGTAAATTATGCCAGATTACATAGATACTGGACTATGGACGAGAAGGTCCACGATTCACATTCCACTTCTGCCCAGCTGCCACTCTTGGGTCCTTAAGCTAATTCTTTTATTTATCGGATTGTAAGACTGTTTCAGGAACTGTAAGTTCCTCTTAATAGGGATAGCTGCTAAATGACTAAAGCAATTGTTTTCGAAACAATAAATGTAATGACTGAATGGAACTCATTACACTGCTGGGAGCAACCCTTGGCTTAGATGCCCTGTTCCAGTTTTATGATATGACGGCTCGTCACACCTGCCCATTTCTCCCACATTAAACATGCTGACTACAAGACCCAATTTGTTTTACATACCGCTTACATATATCCCTTTGCATGCACTGGTGTAAAAAGATAATTGTATTGTGATCTGTGGTCATTATGATCTGACCCATTATTTTATACTGCATTGCTTAAATAGAATTATAAACCATTAAAATTAATGGACTGAACTTTCTTAAAGCAAATGATTAGAAACAAATGCAAAGGCTTGGTATTTATGATCATCTGTTTTACTTTGCTCTTTGTAGGCACATGGTTCCATATGGCATGTCGAGTCCTCTGCGGCTCAGACGATCCACAGGTGGCAGACGTTGTGTCTGCAGAAGCAACAACGATGTCCAATGTCAAGTTTTTTGTATAAAAGAACAATAGCTATCCAAAGAACAATTGTGCAGGTAATATATTCTAAAATATGAGGCTATATAAACTAAACTGTGGATATAAATAAACACGTGTTTCCTTAAACAGAACCTCAGACGGATACCTTTTGGATTTCCAGGATTTTGATCCCTAGCTGTTGTCACTGACTGACATAAAGGTCAAAGTATTAACTTACTCTTCAGCAATATTAGAAATAAATCTTGCTGACGGATGTCAAGTCTGACAGGAAGAGAAGAACCCTAAATCCACTCCTGTTCTGCAAGCACTAACCCTTGTTTTTGTGAAAATTCACTCACCAATCACTTTCTGCTTCTTCTTTCACCTTCCTTTTACAATTTGGGTGGTGGATCATTCCCAGCACTGCAGTGACACTGATGTGGTGATGGTGTGTTACTGGGTGTTGTGCTGGTATGAGTGGATTTTCACTCACTGTGCACTCTGACACAATAGTGCTTCACCTTGTACATGTAAAGTCAGAGACGTTGTTGCACAGTTTAAGTCATTCTTTAATCCGTCATTAGTGCTCACATGATGATGTCTGATGGTTTGACATTGTTGGTGGACCATTTTCAGTCCAGCAGTGACACTGAGGTGTTTAAATCCCCCAGTAGCACTGCTATGTCTAAGCCACTCATACTATCACCACATCAGTGTCACTGACCCCAGTAGAAGGTGTGCTGGTCCTATTTTAGGTCCTGACCATTAGAGAACATAGTAAAGGGGATTAAAATGGAAATGGAGGGACTACAGTCTGTAACTGTAGAACTACAAAATGCTTCTATAGGGTACATGAGACTGATAACAATTGGCAATTATTCTAGAAACAACAAGGTATAGTAGTTCTTCATCGGCTTTAATTGGGGTTTATCCTTATTACAATCAATCATTTTGAGTTTTTATAAAACGCAATGTTGGTGGACTGTGGTGGCCAAGTGGTTAAGGTACTGGGCTATGGACCAGAAGGTCCAGGGTTCACATCCCACCTCTGCCACAGTTGGGTCCCTAAGCAAGGCCCTTAACCCTCCATTTCTTGGATTGTAAGACTGTATTATTTGTTAGTCTCTCTGGATAGTCTCTGGTTAGTCTCTCTGGATAAGGTCGTCTACGAAATGTCATAAATGTAAATGTAATGTCAGACTTTAAACATCCTATACATACTACTACTTTAAATGTTTACTAATAGATACTAATATTTTGTTTGCATTGTTAATTTTGTTTACATTAATTTCCTTGTTGGTTTATACAGTTACTTGTTAGTGTTAAGTGTGTATTGATGTAACCTTGTTTCTGTCAAATGTAGCAAAATGTGCTGATGTGATGTTACATAAACTAATAAACAAATTATTTCAGAATTAAGATGTTCTTATGAATGATTTGGGATGAACAACATTTGCACCACAGACAGGACTGTCACCTATTCTGTGGCTCAGTGATCTAGGTTTTGTTTTTATTATATCAAGCTATATTAACTTTTGATTACATTACACATTTTAAAACTTGGGCTTTGGAACGGGGCTTTTTCGCTCGTTATAAGTGGTCAACTGTCTTTTTCTGCTGAGTCACGGTTCAGTTTGCAGTCTGACACTCATTCAGGAAGCAGGAATCAAAGGCATGGGCTGGCCTTCACCTTCTTCAAAATCCAATTGAACATGCTTGGGATGTACTATGAAGACATCTGGAAAACCACCCAATGCAACACAACACTTCTTGAGCTGGAAGTTACCCTGGAGCAAAAGTGGCAGAGGATCCCACAAGAACTGCCCCACAAGATGTCCATGCCCCATCACTGTCAGTGTGTTTAACAGTCTTGGGTGACCATACACCCTACTGAACAGTCAATGTGTGGCACTGTTGTCCAGTTTGACATGCTTCTGTTCTCCCCCATGAATATATCACTTGCCATCTCATTTTGAACAACTTTCCTTGATTTTTCATTTGCTTTTCTGATGATCTTGTCTAATGAAATAAATTCAAATTCTTCATTTCTATTCTATTCTATTCTATTTAAGCAGTGTATATAATAATAAATAAAAAAGTACTGATGTGCTCACCTACATGTCTTCGGTTATACTTCTCCTATTGGTCCAGGTGTTCTAATTCTATCTATTACACAAAGCATGGTAGATAATTAATCTTTCCACACATTTACAGACACCCTTATTCAAAGTGACTTACAACTCATACAGTCTTACAATCCAAGCAGGTGTGGGTTAGGGGCCTTGTATAACGACCCAACTGTGTCAACTTGGCAGAGGTGGGATTTGAACCCTGGACCTTCAGGTCCAGAGTACAGGGCCTTAACCACTAGGCTACCACAGTCCCAGTCCATAACTAAGCATAAATTAGTATAAATTAGTATGTGTAATGTGTGCTCACTTTGGTTTCGCTTTTGTGTGCTGTTAGTGACTGGTTTCTGGATACAGTGTGCAACAAGCAGCTTTTAGAGCTTCTTCTCTCTTCTCTCTAACCCTCTGATGGGAGAACCTTGAACCATAAAATCCAATTTCAACATTTTGGCTTAAACAACCTGCTTGAAAGTTTCTATTACCTAAATATTCTTAGAATAACACAAATAAAACCTTTTAGTGCTTTGCCTTTTAAGGCAACCCTAAACTTGCCCATTCCTGGTATTTCCCCTTATTTATATAAGTTGTTTTTATATTACATTAGTTCATGTTTATCATATTCTGTTTGGTCATTGTGTCTCTCACGTTTTATTGTCAGGTCTAATTTGTGGTAATTTTCTTCTGTTAATTAATTAGACTATATAAAAAATTAAGTAAACATTTCTAAATGTATTATTGTTATTATGGTTTAGGGAACACTAATTAGGGTACAATTCAATTTTAAATATTTTCCTTATGAATCTAGCGCTTGTTCATAACTCCAGATTGATTTACAAACAATAGTGTCCAATCCAAAGCATATTGCCCTTAGAAACACAACTGCCTGCAATTACTAGGATAAACCGCTACATGTCAGTATTGTTCAATAAATACCAAATTGCATTCTGTAGCTGGTACGAATTAAGTCACGCGCGAGGGAGAGTATTATTATGGAGGGTTGCTTGACTGTCGATCTTGGCTAAGAGTATTACTAAGGCCTCCTAAATATTCTTTAATGTTTAGTTACGCTCCAGGTTTCTAGGCACACCAGTCACCAGGGACCTGAAGTGGGACTGTAACATCAGCTCCATCACCAAGACGGCCCAGCAGAGGAAGATGTTCCTGTATCAGCTGAGGAAGTTCAACATGCCCCAGGTACTGATGATGCCATTACAGAGTCTGTCCATCACAGTGTGGGGCGACTCAGCCACCAGTTAAACCACTCACAGACTGCAGTAAATCACCAGGTCTGCTCAGAAGAACCTGATGGCTACAAGCTCCTTCCTGCATCCCATCATAATCCCGTCTTAAACATTTGAACAATACAAATGCACAAAACTCTCCCTCAAGACTTATTCACATATCTTGAAATAAATATTTATTCTGTAGTGCCACCTTTGTTATTTTTTTTAGGTAAGAATATTTTAGTCACCCCACCAAAAACACACACCCACATCCACCTATTTTGACTCATAACCTCACTGTAATTTATTTTGAACATTGTAATTCATACTGAATAAAGCAAATAAAGTGACAAATTACTTTACAGTGGAATCATTACAAGTGACATGCATTACGTGTTACCTTTTTAATTGTGTAACAACATTTTTTTGCATTGCTATGCCCTCTAATTGCAATACCTCTAAGCAACCCCTAAAGGGCAATCTCTTTGAGACCTACTGAACTACATAAATACACACCTATTGCACATCTTCTTTATACTGGTATATAGTCTTTCTTGAAATTATTTGTATGTGAAAGCATAAGAATCCTGAACAAAAATAAAATTTCTGTTTTTTTGAACACTGCTAAAGCTAGACAGGTAACCAATGCAAACTAATTAAGCTGATACGAAAACTACTTGTGATCATAGTGCAATCATAAAAAAAAAGTTGTGTATCTGCATAACTAGTTTGCAAATATTGCACTTAATTAAGCTCATTTATGTGAAGCCTTGGTTCATCCAAACTTGAATAAAGTAGCTAATATTTACAGTGAGGGCCAAAGCGAAAGATACATCTGTTTTAAGTATATGGGAGAAGGATGTTGCAAATTTTAAGTTACACTAATTCCTACAATGGGTGAGGTAAAACTGGTGTGAAAAGATGGTTTCCAGCAGGGAGAATATGATGAAAGGGAATAATAACCACTGTGTCTTTAAATGTATCTGTTGATAAAATTTAGTGGATTCTAGTGGGAGGGAAATTAAGCTTACATTTGACCCATTAAGATTCAGTTTAAAGGATCTGCACTACCAGAGAGGGTTAACTTGGGGTTACCCAATGAGGATAAATGTACACTGCTCACAAAAATTAGGGGAAAGTATATAATAAATAAATAAATATGAAGAGGATCTCACCAGAACTGCTGGCCAATCTGATCCTGTTCTTACCCCATCACTGTCATCACTCACGCTTTAGGCAACACATCATATTGAATTAATTTTGGAAGCATAACCCGAGTTTTCTCATCAATAAATTTGAAATTTAAGTCATTTGCTCTCAGACCTGCATGGTACCTTAGTATGCAACGAAGTGACTTCCAGATTTAGCTAGATAATTTGAAATGAATATTGAGCAATTAAAAAAAATAATTCCATTAAACAAGATTATAAAAAAAAACTAACTAAAAGGCAAAGAAAGTTGTTCGATTACACTAATGAGAAGCAAACTCAATTACTGTGATTGAGTGGCAAGTGATATATTAATGGGGGTGAACAGAAGCATGTCAAACTGGATGAGAGTGCCACACATTGACTGTTCAGTAGGGTGTATGGTCACCCAACACTGCCAAAACGCACAGACAGTGATGGGGCATGGACAGGATCAGATTGTCCAACAGAATCAGTGGGATCCTCTGCCACTCAAGGGAAAATTCCAGCTCAGGAAGAGTTGTGGGAGGCAGTGAACGGTTTGCCAGACGTCTCCCTAGTACATCCCAAGCATCTTGAGAAGGCCAGTCCATGCATTCGATTCCTGCCTGTTGCTAATGAGATGCGCACAATGGGGCCTTGCTGTAATGTCCATGAAAGTTTTCAACTGCTCCAGTCCCACTCTGGGACTGTGGTAGCCTAGCGGTAAAGGTACTGGACCTCTGGACCTCTGCCAAGCTGCCGCAGTTGGGTCCTTAAGCAAGGCCCTTAACCCACCACCAACTGAATTGTAAGACTTGTATGAGTTCTTACAATTAGTCGCTCTGGATAATGGCGTCTGCTAAATGCTGTAAATGTAAATGTAGGACCTCATCTCCGTATCTGACAGCAGTCAGAGGACAGTTGACCACTCATCATGGGTCTAGTGACGATGCTAATCAGCCCACCTTCTTTGTACTGTTGCAGTCTCTTTGCAGCAGTACTGTTGCAGCGATTCCACATTTTGCTTATTACACTGTTCCAAGTGCTGTTGCCACTGTGGTTTGTGGCACTGCTGTCAGCTTCAAGATATCCTGTCCTGCAGAGGCATTGCGAGAGCTGGAAAATTTCAGGATGTTTTTTTTTTTTTAAGATCAGGGAACATTCCGATACTCCAGCAATTTCAGACTTTTATATAGTGTATTTTTACCAATTAAAGAAAAGTTGTATTCTTGTTGAATAAAAAGAGAAATAGAACAATATGTGATGATTGTTTTACTCAAAGTGCATGAGTCCAGTCTGCGATGCATAGCAGACAGGGGCTCTCCATCATCCGATGTTGCAAGTTCAGATTGTTCTAAACAGGGCATCAGTCTTTATGCCAACTAAAAGACTGACGAAGAGATCAACTGACCAAGGGAGCAATAACAATTAGTGGCGAGGCATCAGCAGAGTGAGCAGGGTCACGATCTGCCGACAAGGTGAGTTGCCAGATTATGAAAGACAGCAGGGAAGGCAACCCTGTCATTAGAATTAAAGTGCCACCGACTGACTGGTCTGAAAACTCGGCGGCTTTACAACATAGAATTTCATCGCTGGTAAAACATTTGTCAAATTTAGGAATAACAAGAACTAGAGCCAAGGTTTGGAGATTTTAGGTAAAGTGTATGTAGTAAAGATAGCAAGGGCATTTGCAAGATAACACTGTGAAGAAATACTGTGAATATAAAATTACACTTGTAATTTTAGTTTGCAAGCATTTTTCAATAATATAAAACCAATTACTTTACTGATAAATGTATACGTGTAGAATAATTAAATTCTCAAAGTATGTATATATATTTTATTCAGTATAAAAAAAAACGGAATAAAATATCTATACATATCTTTTAGTTTCTAGCTTAGAATACTGAAATCTACAATGTTTGAATTATTGTTGTGTAAACAATAAATATGACAACAGATTTCAAACATTTGAACAGCATCACATAATCAGACACAGTTTATTTATTGATCAGGGCCTAATCCAAAAATGTAAAGTCAAGAAAAAAAACTGTCCTGTACTAAAATGTACTGTTTATAACTGCTGTGCTCGTTAGCAGAACGGTGAGGTGAATGGTATCTTTGTTACTCCCTGGAAGCCAGATAAAACCATCTGATGAGATATTTATTTATGTTATCATTATTGGCTTGGGAGGCAACCGGGTAATAATTAAGTCATTTTAGCATTGTTTTACTTTTATTTAACTGCAGACAGCATGAACCTGAGTTAATTTATGTTTTGTCTGTTCAGGATCATTGTATTTGTTAATAAACATCCATTCCTAAATTTCAGACCTGCAACACATTTAAAAAAAAGTAGCAATTTAGGTATAGAAATGAATTAAAAAATTCTAAATAATTATGTGATTTCAAACAGGCGATGTCAACCGGTGATTATAAACATGATTTGGTACAAAAGCAGCATCCAGGTAACTCAGAGTTTTTGAGAAGTAAAGCTCAGTGGTCCACAAATGTGTGATCATTTTTTTTTTTAAGTTTAAAATAAATGTTCTTAGGAGAATGACTTTGATGAATTTCCATATTTCAGTCCTAACTTCTTCTGTTTTAACATGTTTTGCCTGAACGTCCATGGGAAAAAAATATTTTGAAAGAATTAATGTTGCTCTAAATTCTCTATTTACTGTTCTGCAGTAATGCTGCATTGCTGAAGTATAAATTAATTTGATCATGAGCACTAACCCAACCCCATACCATTACAGAGCCTGGCTCTTGAACATTTAGCTAAGTCTGCATGGTCCTTTTCACGTTTGGTCCGAGCACATGGCATCCATTTTAAAAAAGCAAAAAAAAAAAAAAAAAATATGGTACTGATTTACCAATGATTTACCTGAGTACAATACACATTTCCTCTGTGTGAAGGTTTAACACTGTGTGCACATTGTGATTGTTCTTTTCAACGGTACTGTAATTTTATCTAAAGTTAACTATAGTTAATACACCTCTGTTCTCCAAGCTAGGGTAATTATCTCCCTCTGCCACATTTGATTGTATTAAAGATAATTAAAGTGAACCCTCGCTAATGGTTTGGGGCAGTAACTTAGTACCTAGCTATCTCTGCTAATGTGGCTAATGTTAACTCATATCTTTCCTGACAGCTCTACAATTAACTGAAGCACCCAAATTATGTAAAATACTGTAAAAGCCAAACATTTAAATATTACAAGTATCTAATATAGCAGAATAAATCCCTAAAAAATGTGGACATATTAAAATAACTGCTATTCTCGTAAGCGTTTAGTTCTGTAGATAGCAAGCAAACTTCTGTGCAGCCTGGACTGCTTAGTTAAAAAAAAGAAAATAAACAAAAACAGAAGGGGGCGAAGGATAAGTTACAATAAGGGGGGTCTTTTTTACAGTTTCAGCACATATGCGTTCTGAATGTGCTGACCTTCACAGTATTTAGTGCCATTAACAGCTACTTGATCCAAGCTTGGCACAAATCCGTCGTTTAGGTGCGACAACCAGGAGGATTCCGTTACCCAAACATGCTTGCTGTCTGGGAGTGTACCAAACCACTGTGAGACATTATGAAGGTGCAATATTTCATAAATAAAAATGAATTGTTTTATTTTGGAGTACTGGGGCATTTTATGGTGGGCCACTCTGTGTGTGGGCTGCTGAGAGAGAGAGCTAAAATTAGAAACTGATTTAAGTACTCTAATATTGAAGTGTGTTCTGACCCATAGTATCCTAACTGCACGACCCTCATTAAAATCACAGAAATTTTGCCTTCCCTAGGATAAACGGTCCCACAACAACCACGTTATTAAACATTAGTTTAGTAATCGTATGAAAGAAAAAGCGCAAATGAAGGGCTGTAAAAGATACTTCAACAAGATGCAGAGAAATGCACGAAATTGCATGAACTTTTTTGACTGTCAGAAGAAAATGGCTGGGAAAGGTTCAGCTTAGACTTTGTTACAGTGCTAACCATTTGATTTTGTCTGTGGCTTGAGAAGAGATTATCTGATTCAAATGTCTATTCCCTGCTTAGAGAACTATTTAAAATTAACAAACATTTCAGTTAACATCCATGTTAAATAAGCTATTCAAAATATTCCTGAATATAAATGAATAATTGGGTGAGGGATCTGCCATGTCATATCCAAAATAGTGCACTTCATAGGGCAGAGTAAGTAATTTGAAACAGTGCCATTGAAAAAAGTAAACCCCGTCTTGGCAAGGGTCTCTTCAATCAAGAGATTATCTGTGAATAATACAGCGCTTACTGTTGTTCACAAATATACATCCACAGTAACGGACAGCAGGTTTAGACACGTGAAAGCTCAGGTTTTACTTCTAACAATGTCTAAAAGTGTACAAGACGGGGAAAAACCATACAGATCAATTTGAGAAAATCCATGTTTAATAAATATTGTATATTATTGTAGATGTGTAATAGATAGCTGACTTTACATTTGCTAGTGGCTAACACATTTTTGAAAGAACTGGGCTGAGTGTTTTCACTTTCAAGTTGTTGTGAGTGTAATGGGCTGGACCATGGCTGTATTTAGTTCCCAGTCCAGCACAGTTGAGAAGGGCCACTCTTTGTTGTTTTCCGGAACCCCTTGTACACATTTATTTCTACCTATGTTGGACACTGTCTGCATACTTGGTGATGCATACATGGTGATGCATACTTAATTCTGCCCCACTGAGCCACTTATACCACGGCATCTTGCAGAACCACATTTGACTGGTGGATTTCCTATGGAAACCTGCAAGTGACTGTAGGACAGTAACCCTTCCCCAGTACTGTGCTATTATGTCAAACAGTGAATTGTTACATTTACCTTTGATGATTTCTTTTAATACACATTTAATTCATGGAAAATAATACCTAAACAATATGCAAGTGATTTATGATATACAACTTGCTTCAAAGAGGATTTATTTTTACTCAGCTTACACAAAATATTCAAATTACAAATATAGCTTTCATAGATTATGTCACTACTAATCCCTAATCCTTTTTTTCAAGTGCTTTTTTATATCAGTTACCTCCACAGACATGGCAGATTATACATGTGTCTGTTAAACTACATGACAAGTCTGTATTTTGCTGCCAGTGCACATCATTATCTTGCTTAAACAAATGTATGTTTGGTGATACCAATGTTTTCTATTACCAAGAAAATATGTGCATTATATTTGTAAAGCAATGAAAAGATTTAATTACATTAAGTTCATTTTCAATTTTCAGCTTCACTGTATAATTTAATTTTCACTGTAAGCAATTACAAATTATTTCCACTGTAAATTTACATTTTCAATATACTGGTAATTTGTTATACATTTCAGATCCATTATGTATGCACTGTGCACTGTATCTTTGCACTGTACATGTCCACTGTAATGGAGTAGCAGAGAGAATTTTATATGAAGCTATGGATCCATAATATGAACAATAATTACTTTTTCTTGCTCAGTGAGAAATTGTGCAGTACAATAAAAGAGATACTGTATTTGTCACCAAACATGGCACAGATTATAATGATAAACACATTGGTGAGTGCTGTCTCCTCAATTCCAAATATCCAGATTTGAGTCATGGTTGTGGAAGAAAAGGATACGGGTATTGGACACAGGTCAGGACTGAAGGCAGGCCAGAGGATGTGTGGAGAATTTTGAAACGGAAAATGTGCCAATGATGACCCTGTACTGTTGACTAAAGAATATTCAATTGCTTGGTATACTAGCTTATAAGTGTTTCGGTATCCTAGTCTTTTAAGTGTTGTGAGACACTTGTACATGCTTTACCATCCCAACTTTTTGGAATGTGTTGCAGGCCTGAAATGCAGAAATGCAGAAATGCATGTACAATCCAAAATCAGAAAAAGTTGGTATGTTGGTAATATAAAAAATGCTGCCATCACATAAATGAAAATGATCTTTACCAAGGCCATTGACCCATTCCAATACCATGACAGATTCTGGCTTGTAGCCAAAGGAGGTCTGGATGGTCCTTTTAGTTTTGGGTCTGGCGCACACAGTGTCCATTAAAAAATAAAATAGAATACTGGAATGCTAATTCATTTGACCATGATACACATTCTCACTGTGTGATGGTCTATCCTAGATGTCTCTGAGCCCAGAGAAGTAAAAAAATAAATGCAGTGAGCTCCAGACCAAAACAATGGATCACGGACACACATTTTAGACTTGTGCCCTTGGTCTTTACGCACTGAAATTCCTTGAATCATTTAATGAAATCATGCACTGTAGAGGGAAAATATGCAAATCCCTTCCCATCTTTCTTTGGGGTACATTTTTTATAAACATATTTTTAATGTTTTCACACATTTGTTGGCAAACTGGAGCTATTCTGGACATCTTTGCTCATCAGAGACTCTATCCACAAATTCCTGGTTGCTGCTTTTGTAGGAATGTATAATTACAATCACCTGGTGACATCAAATGTTTAAAATCACATTTTTCTTAATAACTACTATGTTTAAATTGCTTACGTCCCAAATATTTGCAATCTGTTGCAGTTCTGAAATGCATGGAATGGATGTTTATTAACAATGAAATGAAGACAAGACTAATAAAAGTCAAAGTAAAAAAAAGTATTTATTGCTTGCATTGTCCACACTGTCCCAACTTATTTTGAGATTTTCTGGGGTTGTTTATCACAGAAATATCAATATCAAACTCATTATAACTTTTCCTTTCCTCTACATCTGATTACTTTTATTATTGATAGTCATTGAATGTAATTTTAAATTCAAGACAGAATGGAGAATCTGTCATTGTAATTTATTCTGACATGCCCCCAGGCACTGTTTTGCTGTGTCTTGTTGTTTGGGAGCATGTGCTGAGAAAAGAGATGCACCTGCTTTGGCTCTTTGACCTGTAGGGAATATCTGTTCCAGCTGATTGATATAGGGAGCAGTAAGGTCAGACATACACCTCCTCTAGTGTGAGCCTGAGCATCAGAAGTGCTTAACTCATAGGGTTTGATGCCTTTAATGACACTATCATGTAATTAACAAGTGTTTGATGCAATTTGCATTAGCATGTCAGCGCTGGACAGTTTCTTGTTATCAGAACACCCCTCTTGACACCTGTAATTACTGTTCATTGCTACAAAGGTGAGCTTCTGACTCCCATGCCAGAGGACATGTTATGTTATGTATTCATGACCAAAAGCATACAGCCCCTCTTCCTAGGTAATGTGATGATATAGATCATACAGAAATAAGAGAAAGCATTTCTTAAAGAGGAAACAACTAGGACTAACAGCAGTGCAGTCATGTTGCAGTAGATGGCGCATCATTACAGAACAGATCCACCTAGTGCCAATTCTGAGTTAGATAATTTGGGAACCTTTTAGAATTTCAGTATTTATGGTCATATTCAGGTTTTAACACAAGTTTTAAAAGCAGATTTAAAAAAAGAACCAAAATAAAGAAATTAGAAAATCATAATGTACTTGGTTGTTTATCTTTGAGGAAAATGATCCAATATCTGTGGGTGGCAAAAGTATGTGAACCACTAAGATAGCAGCTAATTAAACCTGTTGTATTTCAAGAGACGTATAACGGATATATAAAAGTCTGATCTTAAAAACATATGTGAAAATGTATTATGGCATGAACAGAGCCCCACAGATATATCGTATACGCACTGGGCAATAGGTATATTCTAAGCAAATAAAGGCCTCTCTCATGTTGGTTAATGCCACTGGTCATATGTTCACCATCAGGAGAACAACAATGGTGTGCAAACCAGGGCTGCAAAGTGAAAGCCATTGCTTTCCAAAAAAAATAAACATTGGTGCCCATTAGGTTTCTCACGGACAAGCCAGAATGCTATTGGAAAAAACATGTAGATGGATGAGACAAATATATAGCTTTTTGGTTTAAATAAGAAGCATTACAATTGACAAAACAAAAATGTGGCATTACCATAGCATTGAGTTGCAGAACCACAACAAATATTGAAAGCAAATGTACAAACACTTAGGCCACTGACAGATGTAATATTGGATCATTTTCCTCAATAAATTATTGATCATGTATAATGGTGACAGTGGTTCAAAAGGGTTCTTTATTTTGTGTTTATTTGGTTTATTTAACATTACTATCGGCATTAGTGACCATTTCAGCGACACACAGAAGGTTATATCCATAAACAAGGTTATCTCAAGACTAGTCTAATATTATATATCTACAGTGCATCCGGAAAGTATTCACAGCGCTTCACTTTTTCCACATTTTGTTACGTTACAGCCTTATTCCA
>JAUZSU010072001.1:0-20601 GCA_034780255.1 Parotocinclus maculicauda | reverse complement strand
GACATTATTTTCACGTTCAACACTCTCTTCAAATGTACTCTTACTTCAATATTACCCCTACACCATTTCTCCTCCTGTCCACACCATAATGGAACAATTTGAAACCACCTCTGATGCTTAAGGCCTTACTCCCCTTCTATTGCATCTAATACAAACATCTCCCAGGAAAAAAATGTACTGTGAGATTTCATAGTAAAACTGTTGCTTGACAGTTTTAATGTGAACTTTTACAGTTTAACCATAAAGTTAACAGATCTACTATGAATTTTTTATGGGCTTTTGGCCACTTCATGTTTCTACTGTCAAATTTCATAGTACAAGTGTAAACTTGGTTGAATATGAACTGATCATTAATTATTTCACAGTTCTACTGTGGATTTTGATGGCTATTTGGCTACTTCATGGTTCTACTGTCAAATTTTATAGTACATTTCTTCCTGGGGTATGCTCTCAGCTTTCACAGCCTTCTCCCTTTAGTAGTCATACTGCAACATTCAAAGTTCCACCTATCACCTCCACACTCCCACTCTCACACTGACTCCAAACATGGCTTCTCCTCTCATATTTCTCCTTTGCACGACAGTATCATAGCTTCCACCAGTACTGCTGCTGGCCAACAGTACCAGTGGCAGTCATAGGTATTATTTTTTATATTATTTAGGTCTTATTTGCTAACTGCATATTTTGATTTGGCCAAGATGTACACGCAGATGTCCTGCCTGACTGATTTTGTTCTTACTAAAATATCATCCAGTCTTGTTACAAAGTAAATATGTCAAAATTGCTTTTAAGTAGTCTATAGCCCCCAAAATGTTTTACAAATCATGAATGATTATGGGACATCCTTATATTCAGTAAAATTATGATCATCACTGCAAGAGACTGAAAGCTGAACTAGAAAAAAAATGTGTCAGGTTAAAACCAAGGTTTTCTTAGTGTTCATAATAGCACTTGGGGCTTGAACTCAAAAATGACAATCAATATAATCATGATTGTAAGCACATTACAAGAAGGAACAAAGAACTCAGGTCCTAGCTCTATAGTAGGAAGCCTGAGTGAAAGTGAAAATACAGTACCATCCATCAGAAAGATAGCACGTACCACCTATGCAAATATAAATTCCATCTGCTAGGTTAAACAGCACAAACGTTAAGATATTGATAAACACTAGGAATTGGTTTTCAATGACTAAAAATTAAATTGTAGCTGTAGGTTTTAGCAGCTTAAGGGACAAGACTGAAGGTGGAGTGATGGGTCACATAATGATGTGTCTGGTAGCAGCCTATTATATCAAGGTGTTATGACTTGTCAAAAAAAACAGCTGACGTTTACAATGTAGCAAACTCTAGTATTATTGCCCTGTAACAGCTGATTCAGCTATCTGTCAGTGTGTGTGTGTGTGTGTGTGTGTGTGTGTGTGTGTGTGCGTGTGATGAGTGCAAAAGATTGCTCTTTTATGCTGATATGAGGCCAATTTGCTGTTGCTTTCGCAGTTTTATAAAGGTTAGGATGATGAATTGTCCATCAGAATTGGACAATTGACAACTATGATATCAGAGTCAGCAGTTAATATATTTTAGAAATGGGGAGCAGAAACCATTATCTTAAGCTCCATGTTCACATAGCATAGCACAGAGTTTGTTAAATGGCTTAATGCTTAAATATTTCTCAAATTATGTACATACACTACCATTTTTAAAAATGTACACATGTACTTATTAGTTGTTGTTGTTATGTAGAATGATGGTGGAGGCATCAAAATGTTTAAAATACTGCATACTAATAGGAATGATTCTGTGACTAAATCAAATAATGAAGGCGTCATTTACTGGACATACTAATCAATCATAAGTGATGCACACATACTATAGATGTGATGAAAAAGAAATAGAGGACTGTATAAGCTTTCATTTCTCCATAGTCCATATCTGATACTTGCATGGATGGTTTGTGACTAGGCAGTTCCATACTCAGCAGGGGGCGCTACATTGTGTGTGGTAAAGCATTTCTCTCATACACAGCATTAAAGATTTCTCATACTTGTACTACAGTGACATTACTGTCCATTCGGTCCTGATATTCAGTGATATGATTTGTTACTCTTATGCATCAATGAGCCTTGGGCACCAACACCTCACAGGTTCACAGTTTGTTCATATTTACACAACTGTTATTAAGTATACTCAATACTGTCCATAAGTCCTACTGTAAATCAATAAGTAAGAATTATTCTAAAAAAATAACCCAAAACTTCACATGTGCTCTTGTAACGAGATAATCAACATTATTTCTTATTCAGTCTGTTACTGGTTTCATGACCAATATAAATGTAAAATAAGCTATGATTTATTTGTATTTTTTTGTCTAATTTTAGCCACTGCTAATATTGGTTAGGGTTCAGAGTGTAAATGAAAAATTCACAAGGTGCAGGCAAGCATGTACCTTGAACAGGACACTAGTGCATTGCATGACTGAGTAGGAGACAATGTTCTAGTACTGGGGGATCCAGTCTACCCTTATCCAGTCTACCCTTCCCCAGACACAGCCCAACAATACCTGTGTGATACCTGACCTGTCAAGTCAAGGTTACCATGGTGCTGGCCTGGCATATTAGACTGCTACAACACGCCATTGCCATTTTAGGAATAATAGGTGATAGCTATAAAACTCTTGTGGTAAAAAATGATCTTAATTCCTCAGACGGGCCCTCAGTGACATAACAACAATAATATTGCCCAGGACCAGATTTATCTGCAGGCAGCCAGGTCAGACATCATACAGGCACAATTGGACTGTCTGAAAAAAGAGGAGACCAGTCAGGGGATCAAAAATACTTTTGGTGGGATCACAAATACAATTTTACTACAGCTGGCTTTCTAAAAGAAACACCCTGCTTGAGGGCTCTCTGTAGGTTCAGTTTCAAAATCTATAAGAGAGATTGTACAGACTCATTAAAGAAAGAGCAAATACTGGTTTTAATGTATAGTCTCAGAACTATGTATATGTCTCGTTCTTATATATATATATATATATATATATATATATATATATATATATACTGCTCCAAATAATTAGGGGATATCCCATAATGAAATATCCCCCATTTTTATGAGTGTGTAAATTGTGGGTTTGTCCCCTGCTATTTTTATTTGTAATGTAGAAAATTAGCATGTAGTCTGAGCATGGGGTGCACCAGTATTATATCCAATATCATTAAAGAAATATTTAAATTGAAGTCAGATATTCTAACTTCAGAGCTAGGGGAGCAAGACGAGAGCCATGTACGTTTCAGGTAAATTGGAGCAGGCTGGACGTAAAGGAGCAGAGGCACAGGTGACCAATCAGCATTGAGGTAAACGAAGCTGTGCCGGAGCAGCTGTTGTTAACTTATATGAACCAGTTCAGATACAAAACTCATACCACTCACCTCACCTAACCGACCCCAACCCACCCCTCTCTCTTAAACTTTACTTTTTCAGTTTGGGGAAAGCTAACAAGTGAGCAACCATGATAAACGGGAAGATGTTGGTGTCAGTTTTCTTGCTTTTTCTCGGTTTATTCGACGGTTCTCGTGGCGGCAGAGAGGAGGTGGTATTCAGGAAGGTGCTTGAGCTGGTGTCTCCTGGAGAAGAGACGCTGGGTAACCCTGGACTGCGCTCCTTTATTCAAACCTTACAGAAACGTGTGCAGTGTAACACCGCGGTGTCGTGTGGAAAGGTACGGGCTTTTCTATTTAGCTCACACAGGAACAGTGTCGTGTGAAAAGGTTGCGCTCTTCGTTTCAGGATTCAGTGAGCTTTCACGGGGTCGAGGTCCAATACAGTGCTACACCTGTAGATCTGCGTTTTAGACAATTAAACGCGGCATAAAAAAGGAAATTCAACCCTTGTTTTAAGACATAAAGATATAAAGTGTACAACAGTACCCA
This sequence comes from Parotocinclus maculicauda, assembly GCA_034780255.1. Classification (NCBI taxonomy): domain Eukaryota; kingdom Metazoa; phylum Chordata; class Actinopteri; order Siluriformes; family Loricariidae; genus Parotocinclus; species Parotocinclus maculicauda. The sequence continues at coordinate 16,673 of JAUZSU010072001.1, read as the reverse complement.
AATGAACATCGCAAAATTAGTCTGCTTTAACATTGTGTGAATTCATGCAGGGTTTGATGCTGAGCTAACTCTCGAAACTACTGAAGTATTTGTTTATTTAAGCAAGGGAACTACTTTGAAAGCAATCGACCTTTATCATCACATTTTGTATTAGTTATGCCAGTATTTCTGTAAAATGTAACTATACTGCTAATTTTATTTGAAATATCCCCTATTGAGAAGTACTTATCGTCTCTTGACCGTACTGGTTATACTGATCTTCTCTGTAGTTTGAGTGCCAAAGTTACGTTAAAATAAGCGTTTCTTGTGCATTTTATACTAGGCTACTTATTTGACGATTTACTAGGCGAATGCAAATGAACACAATTATAAACCGTAACAAAGTCGTTAACAGAAAGCATGTTTTGTAAAGATAATTATAACACAAGTCTGAATATGACGCACGAGACCGTTAGTCTAGGAGTACAGATTGCTTTTATTGTTTTGTTTTTCACATAAACAAAAGACAAGGTTTAAATCAAATGGTCGATACTAATTCAATGACACTTCAGGTAAACGTTTTTCAAAGGTCTGAGATTGGAAAATGACAGTTGTTTGCAAAGTCCTGTGTGGATCTAGTTCTGTAGCTCTAGTTATAGTTATATTCAGATTTTCTAATAAATACGATAAAATGTAATAGATGAAATGTTAAAACTTTCTTGTAATGTGGACCTTTTTAAATTGGAAATTTTAATATTGTGTTGGTTTAAATGTTGGTCCTCTTTAAAAACTCTATAAAACAGTTTAATTTGAATTAATGGTAAGTATCTGTTGAATATACTGCTCTTATTAAATAAAATGAAGTATTCTCTATTTTTTGTGAGCATTGTACTTTGTACTTATTTATGGACATTGAGTGTTTATGTAAAAAAAATAATTAAATAAAATAATAAAATTATTATAAAATGTAATATATATATTATATGCTTTCATTTAGCATGTTTTCAAGTTGTTCTGCATTGCAAATCATATAATTAACCCAACATTTTGAGGCGAAATTGAATCTTAAAACAATATATATAACAAAAACTTTGGGTCCCCACTGTATATAATTCAAACACTACAAGAAGATGATTTAAATCCAAATACTGGAATTTTATTATGATTAAATAATAACATATTGATAAATATATCTAATAATATGATAATTACTCTTCTGAAGATATTGTCAGGTCACAGTGTGTTTTTAGTTACGCAACATTCAGTTGTTTGGATTCTAACATTTTTACTGATCAATGAATGTTGTTTGCTATAGTATTTTAAAAATGTTAAGAATATGTATTTTGTTCATAATATGGTTCTGATGTGTTAGAGTTTTGTCAGAAAAAAAACTACAGGAAAAGTATGTTGCATGTCAGGTGTATAAATTGTAAGTAAATATTCTGTTTATGCTAAAATAATGCAGTAGTACACTTTATTTGTTGAGTTATTATTCACTGTGGAGTTTTGTTTCCAAATTACACTAAACTTGCTGCAGAAATGCTTTATAAAGTATTTTTGGGGTGTTTGTTTGAAAATAATGATTGTTATATCTTATTATAAATAAGTGTTAAAAATAAGAATCATCTAGGAGTAGATAACCTAATATAATTAAAGGCTGTGGTGGGCAATATGATAATTTCCCATTATATTAACTTTATAATAGACTTTTCTTAGTTTTGTTAAGTTGCTCTTTCACGTTGCAGTTAGTTAGTTTGTAACCAAATATTATTATTCTATTTATTTGCTTTATACTACACTGCTTACAAAAATTAGGGGATATTTCATTGAGATATTTCATTTTGAAGTATCCACTACTTTTTGTGAGCAGTTTCTTTATATAAGCATTAAATTGAACTGTTATACGGAAGAAACTAACCTAGTTAAAAACGACTACATTACAAGCTACTTATATACTCCATTTGACAAATTGCAAAAAATCATCAGTTGATCAATGTTTTGGTAGTCTTTATCTGGTGAAATGTAGTTCTATTCGTTTGACTTACTTGCAGTAAGAACAGTCAATTACCTGGAACCTTTATGTTTCATAGAGGATTTTATAACATATTGTGTTGCATTCATGTACGAACTGAAAAGACTTAAGGAAAAATTTACAAATGCATTGTGTGCTAACCATCATTTTTTGGGTTGAATTATTTTAATACAAATGGTTGTGGGACTGGGATAGCTATTCCACGAAGAGAGATCCTTTCTGTTTCTAATATTGTTTTAATAATAATATTGTTGAAACATTACATAGATATTTCAAGTATCCAGTAGACCCAGCTTATAGTAATATATAGGGCTGTAGATACAATTTTAAGTGAATTTTTATATAACCTGTTTGAAAGTACAAATTGCTGTGTTAATGCTTAGCTGTATGTTTGTATGAAAGATAATACTGTATATCACATTTGTGGTAGATGATACGAAGGAGGAAATGTTTTTCACTACTTCATTACAGGAAACAGTAATTACATTACAAGAACACATTTTTGTAGCAAATTACTCCCAGTGCTATATACTGAAAATGATTGCAGGTATTCCCACAGTGCATAGGCTCACAATACTGCTGTTGTATGCGTGTACAGTGAGTAAAGTTAACTTCTACATACATTGGTCCTGGATACAGAGCCTATAGAAACAAGTTATACATGTTTGAATAGTTCAATTTTTGTCCTACAGTCATATTAAAATATATTTTCCACCTTTTTTATTACACACACTTCCTTACAACATTTTAGTAATGAGGAAAAGACAACAGTTCTGAAAATAATAAAGGAAAGGGTTGCATACTTTTTAGATACGTCTTTTGTTTAGCTATCAGTTTGTAAGCTGAACATGTCTCTGTCAGCTTAGTACACAAAGATTATTTGACCATTCTTCCTTGAATTGTTCTATTTTAGTCAAACTTTTATGGCTTCAAGTCCATCCACAATTTTTTACATTTCATTTAAGGGTTCTGATTTGTACAGTCAGTGAAATTGACCTTTTTTTTAAATCAAGAACATGTACTTGGCAGCAGCCATTTTCCCTCCAATCCTGAACAGTTTCCTAGTCACAATGAAAGAGAAGCACGATTATGAAGCACATTATGCTTTAGAGTAGATATGGTGTATTAAGTGTAATGTGCTGTGCCCCTGTTCCCCCTCGTAGAACCAGAATCACAAACAAGACTCAGTTTGGTACACATTAAGAAGAGTTTTTCTTCCTGCTTAGCCACACAGGCCAGCCTTGTATTACCACTGAACTTTTGTTAGATTTCCTGATCAATATCTTTGTCATGTGCCTTTACACAACTTTTATCCTGGAACCCTTGTGAGAGCACCTTTCCACCCATGGTGAATTCATATTCTATAATTATCATTGACCTGTCTATGATAGTCTGTATACTTGTCTGGTCTGGTAATGCATGCATGACACGTATTCTTCAAGACAAGGTCCTTGTTATTGTAACATTTAAGTTTCAACAGTTTTATTGTCATATGTAAAGAGAAACGGGAAGTTGGAGAGCACACTGACATTTTTATACTTCACTATGTTAGGATTACATTACTACAGTGTACAATACCAGTAATTGTTGGGCCTTGCTCAAGGGCCCGACATTGTCTACCTGGCAGTACTGGGATTTACTGTGGTGTTGGTATCATGTATTCATGTGGATCATCTTAATTTCTAGGGCATCTGTCTTGCACAGCGTTTCCACATTAGCATGTGGCAGGAAAACACAAACAAGTCAACCACACAGGGTAGCCTCATACATTTATACTGTGCTTACGCTGTTTAAACCTGGCCACAAGACGTGTTTTAATACAATGACTGTCTATGCAGAGCATAGTTGGTCATTTAGCCTTTAAACATGTTTTTACACATTCATATAATACCATACAATTTGACATTCTCTGATGTTTGTGTATATTTGCAGTGCCTGTCCGAAGAGAGTATAGGGCAGCTGGTGAGTAACTACTCCAGCTCTGGTGGTGTGCAGGTGGAAGATTTCTTCAGACTAGCTGCTGGCTGCTGTTTGTTGGTCAGTGACCCCACAAATACTTGCACAACCATCACAGAAGGGCGCTGGGCTGAGGAGACCAAACGCTTTATCCACACACTTACAGACCATGAACATGATATCACATCCAGCATAGACCACTTGCTTCATGATATAGAAAAGCATTACATCCCTGAAAACCACAGTGAGGTAAGTACTGAGATAAATTAGTCTAAATACTGTACAAACTGCACAAGGAAGTATTATAAATATAAAAGTCATTGTCAGTTTGATCCCAGGTGATGCTGTTACCACATAAGGCCAGCAGTCCCAGAAACCTTACTTGACATTACTGTTTGATTGGAAAGAATTGCATTTCTCTCTCATCTCTCTCTGGTTGCTGTGTGGTTAGCCACCAGGTGCATTCAGCTGTTTGTGTAGCATCAAATCAGGAAATTGGTAACTAAGGTGGATTGAAATGGGGTAAAACTCAAGCTAATTCAGATCTCCATTTGAATGAAAATAAAACAATTATAATGGTTGATCCACAACAAATCCCTCATTGTATTGTCTTGGCCTTCTCAAGGTTCTCAAGGCTTCCTTCTTTATTCAGGGAGTTTTTCTTTTCCACTGTCGCCCTAGGGTTGCTCAATTTGGGATTGACCTTTTAAAATTATATAATATTGTAAAGCTGCTTTGAGACAATGCACCATTGTAAAAAGCGCTATATAAATACATTTGACTTTGTGTTATTGTATACAGTTTAGTGCCAATTTAGGCTGGGCTGATGGCAAGGTCTCTTATAAAGAAGCCACCAAGCAGGAAGAATAAGGGCTAACGTATTTCTTATCTCTCAGATAAATGTAGCCAACTTGTAAGCAAATCTGGCTATGGGTTCTAAGTACACAATATCATAGTAAGCCTAATATTGACTGGCTAATTAGAAATTTTGTCTTGCTATTTAATTTGAAATGGCTACTTCTGGTGTGCTAATAGTTTGAATTGTAGTTTTTGATGTCACATAACCAAATTTCCCATTGGCTGATCAAATTTAACTTGGGCTCTCCAAATGTTGCCTTGGTCGTTCTTAACAGTCAGCACATGGCAGTTGTTACATAAGCACATTCTGAACTGCTGTTCAGCTCATGCAAATTTCACCCAGGCAGCAATAGAACACCTTTTTATGCTTTTATAGGCCGGAAAGCTGTAACTTTGGGGTAATTTCCTAAATCAAGAAGTACAATATATTTACCAAAACAATTGTAATAGGAATGTGCAATCATCAAACTTTAACTGTGATCATGTTTTTTGACTTTCTCTAAATTCTATTTCTTGAATTCTATTTCTGAGCTTAGCTAAACAGTCTAGTAACAAATGTTGTTTTTACTGACTCATCGTTGCTGTCTCTTCTCTATAAATGTGCATTGGGTCCTGTCTAATTTCGATCTAAACATTTAGAGATATGGAAAATAGGTCATGTTATATGGTGTGAAAGAGCGTTTTAACATGAACAGACCTTTTGTGGCTTCTTTTTTGCCACACTGTGTAAAGCTTGTGAGATTGTTGTCACACACAGACCAACCAATCTTAGCCAAAAAGACTGTAGTTTATCGGTCCACATGAATATGGCCTGATCAATCATTTTGGAGGGAATACCTAATGTAGCCATTTACTCTAAAATTGCTAATCACATATATGATTCAACCAAATATTTGACTAATTATATTTTTAAGAAGATATAATGTCAAGATTTAGTCATTGAAAAGTTTGTTTGGTTTATTTAATGTTGCCATCGGCATCAGTGGCCATTTCAGCGGCACACACAAGGTCACATACACACTCAAGCCAGTGCCAAATGAGTATAATCAATCCAATCAATATAAATGTCTTTGGACTGTGGGAGGAAACCAGTAGAAACACACGTAGACTCACAGAAAAGACCCAGGATGCTCCACGCTGGGATTTAACCCACTACCTTCTTGCTGTGAGGGGGCGGTGCTGCCAACCAAGTTAATGTTCGAGCAAATGTAATGTTTTTTTATGTCATATTGGGATTAAAAGTTTTGGGCATTTTCTCTAGACACTCTTATTATTGTTTCTTCTTGTGATCATTTAATTCAAATTTTTCTAAGAACCAGGCTTGACAGTTGACTGATGCTCAGTGCCACTGGCACTTTCTCACCTCTGCAGCGCTGTGTCACACTGACTGACATCCTTGAGGAAAGCAGCGTGACTGACAGAGTCCATCACCAAGCTGACCTACCCTCAGACCTCCATACAGTGTTTGGTGTTCTAATCTACCATGTCTTATTGGGAGACTGTTTTAGTGCTGACAGCCTGCCTGAAGAAGAGTACTTCCTTGATTACATTTTTCACCACTTCGGTCCGGACTTCATCTCGCATGAAGGTAAGACCACAGGAAGCCCAATAAGTACAAACCTGTTATTGTTATAAGTGACACAGATCATAGTGTCTACTGGCTGCTGCATCAACATCATTATGGGATTATGGATCAGGTCTTCTATGCTAATCCACAATATGCCAAACATGCTGTACATTTGCAGTAGTCCAATATTTTAATATATACAGTAATTTTATTCCAAACTTGTGTTCATATTAATTTTGAAAATGGATAATGTATAAACAACAAACGTTTATGTAATTTTGTAGTGGCTTTGGCCTGAATGGCAGCCAAACGCACACAAATTGCTTTGTCTGAGGGAAGATATGTCAGATGGGGATCATCTCTCTTTAGCCTCTGTAGCATTGCCGTTGACCAGTCATGTTGGGACAGGATGTTAAAATAACTGGACAAACTGGACAGTACTGGAAGTGAAGGGGGGGGGGGGGTTAACATATAGTGAACCAGTAAAAAGTAGCAAAACTAAAGCAATGTTGCTAATCATTTCTTATTAATATAATGTTATGATGATAATAATAATGAAAAATGTAATATGGTATGGATTCTTTGTGTTTGTAATAATTGTAAAGTTTGTCATTTTAATTGTATTTATGCAGCTTTTCTACTGATTTTGAGGATTCATTGTTCATCGACATTATCTATCATTAGCTATCGACATAGCTGGTTGAATTAGATCGTTAGGGTTCCAAGTTTTTTCTTTAAATTTTTCTTAATGTGGCTGTGACCTAGGAACCCCAAACGCTCCAAAAGACTACTAAAAATGAAACTGAACATGTTCCTGTTGTATCAAAACTAGATTACTGCAATGTTTTTCTTCCTATGTGTGCAATCAGACCCCTGTAACTGATTTAGAACACAGCGACGCATCAGTTTAAAAGTTTTATGATGAGTCAAAATTAAGGGGTACGCAGCTCTTGCAGTTTTTTTTAATCTGAACCAGGTTTCAATATCCAACATTATTTGTCATGTGCTGTCATTTACATTCTATTACTCACATAACCTGTTTTTAAAAGCCCAATAGCATACTATACTATAACACAAATTTATCTGCTTCTCTTTATAATCCGCCTTAACCGTATGTTTTAGGGCCCTAGTGTACTTGATCTGACTACTGCGGCCTAATTTGATTAGATTAGATCACAAAGTTAGTGGATGTAATGGGGGCAATTAAAAAAATAAGTTTATACAGAAATATAATGATAGTGTAAATAAATTTTTGAGTTTGCTATTTGCTTTTAATTTCCTAGTTTGGATTTCAAAGAAAACAGTGGGCAAGAAGTTTTTTTCCACTATTTTGAGAATCCTAATGTTTTTGTTTTGGAATGTCTAAATAAATAATTTAAATACTTTAAGTAGATGGCTATTATGCTACCAACCATTCAGGAGACCGGCCAGACACACGCCCTCATAGAGTGTTATTATATGGTTTTACTGAGACTGGCTTATAAGTTAATAACATAACGTTAACATGATAATTGTTTTAGCGCTGTTAATCACGTTTTTGCTGCTGCTTGCTGTAAGACCCGTACTTATGGACTGCAGTCACATGGCACATGCGAAAACAGCTTGCACATGCTTCTCATAGAAATACCTAACAAAATATATAATGTATTTTAATAATTGGTATTGTTTGGTAATGGATTGTTTTTCGCGTAAAACCTTGGCAAACCTGTCAGGGAAAACAATAAACTGTAGGGTGCAATAAACAAGACATTTAGGAAAATCATTTTATTAAATGATTAACCAGCACATGATAAAACTGGTGTAATTTAAATCAATACAGTTTAAAAGAGCATAAATGTCTTGGCATTAGTTTTACTACTTTCCACTTTACTAGTTTTCCAAATTGGTAAATTTTATTATTCATAAATTTAAATATATTCATACATACACTCATTAGCTCATGTTTATTTTCACTATGCCTATACAGATCTCGACAGGCTGATGATGAACCTGAACTTGGGACGAAATATTTCTGATGACCATGATCATGATGAGGAGCATGAACATGTCAGGGATGCTCATAAAGATAAGGAGATCATGCTGCACAATGGAAACACCCTCAGGCAGAGTCACACTGAGCCCCAGGGTTCCAACAGCAGCTGGGACACGGTAATTACTGAGCTACTGGTGCAATTGCATCCTTGGTCGTTCAGTTCCATCGATGTCACCAGATATTTTACATGTACAGCCAAGTCCCCAGGATAACCAGCCACACTGTTTTACTGTATTTGACCCAAACCCCAACGTTTTATATTCTAGCAATCCTATTGCTGCTTACAGAGCAGTGTTAGGCTGGAAGTAATAGAGCACATTTTAAACATGCACATAGACACACATGGGAAATCGGAATGAACTGCATTCCGTGTACGCCTTCAGAGTCCTAAAACATAATTTAGTGGCAACAAGGGGCAAGTCATCTGTGCAGAGCGAAAAATTATGCTCCGGGGTTCTGACATGAAGTGTCAGATTTTGATCAGTGCAGATGGATATTAGGACATGTTGCGAGATGATAGAGATGTATTTTAGGACTCAATTTCATCTGTCTGCAGTAATCACAGTTTACATGTCTTAAATGGAGACACGCATGCAATCTTCCACATCCACTCCACGATGAGCACTTCAAATCTGCATAATATTGCATCTAATTTTGGAAATATGTTACTTGCAGGCTGTGTAAACAGCACTCTGAGGCACAGTCATGATGTGTACAGAGTCTGGTTGTAAGCTCTGTGTCTGCAATTATCATCGGATTTTGGATAGTGCCATTCATTTTAGACTAAATTATTTTTCTAATTTACTTTCAGATTTATACACTTGCAAACTATTTCAAGTCAAACTAAACTTATATCGAAGTGCACAACTGTCATATTGAATGATAAATTGCATTATGTCAGCCAGTACTTAACATGTAAAGGATCTCCAGCTGGAGTTTGCACTGACAACAGCGGGGTGGACAATGCTAATAATTGGACATGCTGGATCACATCGGAACACTAACCCAATGTACTGTACATCTGTGGTCTGATAAAGTTATGATCTATATTATTGATGTTCTTCACCTATTTAACTCGCATATAACCAGCTGTACTTTGACAGTTGTTACGACAGAATACCTTAATAATAACAGCACAGGCTCTGATACAGTAGGCTTTCTACACAAAGTTGAGAAATGATTACTAGTACTACTATATTACTATACTATTCTATATTACTATAGTCTGCTTCTTATTTGTTTAAATGTTAGTGGTCACTGCACTTTGCAGATCTACAATTACAGACTGTAGTCCAACTGTTTCTCTACATACTTTGCTAGTCCACTTTAATCTGTTCTCTGATTGGCGCGAACCCAACAGATCAGGTATTATTTGGTTGGTGGATCATTTTCTACACTGCAGTAACATTGATGTGGTGGTGGTGGTGGTGTTGGTGTGTTGTGCTGTTATGAGTAGACCAGACTCAGCAGTGCTACTGGAGTTTTTAATCACCCCTGTGTCACTGCTGGACTGAAAATAATTAACCTACCAAAAATGTTTAACCACCGGCATCCTGCAGGCAACATTCTATGAGCACTGATGAAGGATTAGAGGATGACTAACACAAACCACAGCTACTGTGAATGACTTTACATCTACAAGGTGAAGCAATATGGTAGATGTCTAATACAGGGTGAATCAAAAGTTACAGGACACTTTGCATGCAGCATTGTGGGCTTTTCGCAAAGGCTGCCAAAACGACTGTTGAGGTTTCTTTGTTGGTAGTTTTCTTTAGACGACCACTGGCTTGTTGTGCACAGTCCTGGTTTCTCATAATTTGGCTATGAGGGATCCAACAGTGCTGTGTGAAATTGGTGGTCTTTCTGGGTGTCGGTTGTTGAAGTCTGCGTTTATGATATGGCAGCTGCGGTCCCAGGACATCAGAATCGTCAAATCTGTCTTCAGTTACCTGTGGCAAAGTTTTAAACTTTTTGTGTTGATAACTTTGAAACGACAAGAGATATTGCAAATCTGATTGCAGTAAAACTTGCTCTTGATCCAATATGGCAGCTTTCAAGATGTTCCAGACAAAGCCTAAAAGGCCCCCCTCACACATTAATTAATTTGAAATAAAAGGGTGTTGTGTCTTTTTACTCACCCTGTAGAGTGCACAGAGAGTTGTGTTTAAAAACCCCATTATCGCTGCTGCGTCTGACCTAATCTTACCAGCAGGAAAAAAAACATTTGAAAACATCACCTCATCAATGTTACTGCAGTCCTGAGAATGATCCACCACCCAAATTGTACCTGATTGGTTTGGGTGTTTTGAACATTAGAGAACAGAGTAAAGGGAACTAACAAAATGTGTAGAAAAACATATGGACTACAGTCTGCAATTGTATACCTACAAAGTGTATGTACACTGTGATCAAAAATGAGGGGATGTTTTAAAATGCATATGAAGCAATAAAAAAAATACACATTTGATTTTATTTCATTAAACAAGATAATCTGAAAGCAAATAAAAAGTCAAAAAGTTGTTTGATCATGCAAATGAGATGCAAACTCTATTCTGGTGATTGAGTAGAAAGTGACATGTTCATGAGGAACAGAAGCTTTTTTTATCACATATCCACATATCTTCCACATATCTTAAAATGTGAAAAGAAAGGCTTTCTGAATGCTTTGTGTATATAAAACGTCTTGTTTTTTGCATTTTGTTAACAGACCTGTTTCAGTGCAGAGCAGTTATTGAGGATCTACCAGATAAACAGTTCAAGACTGGACAGAGATCAGTTCACTCGGCTCAGCCCAGCTCTGATCCAGCAGCTTCTTAGTGAAGCTTGTTACGAGGCCAGACACCAAACAGAGACCCCTGACTCACTCACCGTCGTGGAGCGTGAGTCTGTAGAATATGACACATTTTAAAACGTATAATAAGGCTAAGAATAAAGCTCCCTATTAGTCATGAATCATATTTACATCTAGCCCTTTAGCAGACACTATTATTCAGAGCTACTTAAACGTGATGCAGTGACTGGTGGACGCAGTTGTTGATTTTAAGGACTCTACCAGAGTGGCAGTGCTATGTCTTGATCCCTCCTCTAACTAGTACAATTCCAAAACAATTGCATCATGACAGTCCCAAATTGCATGTTTATTCTATCAAGATGTTTAAGTGATTTACAGGGTAAGTGACAGTGCATGCAAATAAAGTGAAGGAACCACTATGTTTAGATGATTTTCCACATGGTGATTGTTCTCAACAGCCAACATATTGTGATCTGAAGAGAGATTTATAGTACTTTGCAAAGATCTTGGACTACACAAGATTTTCCACTAATCTTCATTACAAACTTTTTGAGGTTAGGACCCTGAGCCCTTTGAAAAAATACCTCCTGATCAAGCTTCTTTTGACTGTAGAAGGGTCAACTTGGAATCCCGATGAAGCTGCCAGATGCTGGAAAGGTCACTAATACCAAATACTTGCTACTGTAGCCTTATGGTGGTATAAGACCTTTGCACAGTACTGGTTTTACACCTAAACCTGAATGGATTTGTCTGAGGAAGGAGACACTCGTCATGGTGTCCCCTGCTGTGCCCTGTGATAACCTGTACAGGAAGTACCTCTGCCTAGGTACTGAGAGGCTTCAGACTCACGTGACCTTGACTAGGACAAGCAAGAATAAAATATAATGAATATAATACCCCCAAGAAACATAATCCTAATATATGTCTAATTGTGCCAGTTCTATTAAGACTCTTACCCAAAATACAGTATGTCAGTGCTTTTGTGCACTGTTTATTAATCATTGTATATTCATGTATCTCTATGCACAATTCAATTAGCTCCTCAGAAAAAAAAACACATCTATTGAAATATAAATTAGTTTAATATAATAACCTTTTTTCTAAATGCTTTTTTTTGTTGTTGTGCAGGTTATCTGTACGCTTCCTTGGCCAACGCGATCATCTGTCTGGCGGCCATGTTTGGGATAGTGGTGCTGTTGTTTACATCCTGCAGCAGATTGTTTCAGCTTTGTATACAGTTCTGCATCAGCCTGGCTGTGGGGTCACTGACCGGGGATGCCTTGCTCCACCTTCTGCCAACGGTAAATTGGTCTGACTCAGTTCAGTAAGAATCAGGCGTCAGTTCAGAAGCAGCTACTGCAGATTGTGTATAATCTAAAGATGTGTTCTGGTGTTGGGGTTTTGACATTTATTTGGTATTTAGTATCCTTACAGCACTGGGGGGTTAGAGTTAGTATTTACAATCCTCAGGTGAACCCTTTAAAATGTGCTTTATTATATACTTATGTTTGTAAAAGAACCTCTGTATTCATTGGTTTAACCATAAACTTCTTAGATTAAATTCAGAGACATGTAGACTGTTGTTACTGCTTAATCCCTACTTATCCTGTTCACATTCACATAGGATCCAGGGCTTCTATCAGGTGTCTATCACAGGGCTTGGAACGGGTCACTGTTTCAGCGATGAGGGTGATCCCAGACTGATATGATATCCGAGAGTTAATATACAGCTGTTTGGCGTATTTGAAACCTTAAGTGCTGTGTTGTTCTGAGAACCAAATTTTATGGGTTATGTTAAATCATAAGCTACTGTGATGCTAATATGACGTATAATGTATTGATTTATATTTTATAAAGTAGTCCAATTAGGAACAAGCAAAAAAAGCTGTTTTATTAAGTAATACAGACATATGTAGAATTTTCTATAAAAATAACTAATCAAATGTTGCTAACTTGCTGTGTCCGCAATAGTTAAGCTTACTTACAGCTTCAAGCCTGAAATAAAAGGTTGGAAGAGTATAGGAAATGCAAATTTAAATATTCTTACAGCGTTTCTTCTATTTACCTTGGCTTTTATTTCATTGCTAACAGTATGAAACAAATATATTTCATTTGTCTGGTCAACTTTATTTCATTTGGTTATGAGATTAAACATCCATTTCTTCGTTTCAGGCCTGTAACACATTACCTCTCTGTAATGTTGCCATTCCTTGTCACCACACTTTTGTGGTGTTTTGGCACTAAGGATATGAAGCGATTTAGTGTTTCAGGTGTTACTTCCTGCCAATTCTTCCTGAAAACGCGTCTTAAGATGTGCAACGATATGGGGTCATTGTTGTCGCATTTTTCATTTCAAACTTCTCCGCCCTCTTCTTCCATGTGTGTTATATTCCTGAAATGCAGAAATTGATGTTTTTTTAACTAATGAAATGACCAGAAAAATCATTTATTATCTACAGTTCATACAGTCTGAAATGTAATAAAAGTGAAATTACATTTACGACACCCAGCAAGTTTTTAATTTATTTCTTAGTTTTTTGCTTCTGTCGTACCATCCCAAATTTTTTTAATAAACCCACATCACTGCAAATTCTAAGACGTTGTCCACCACATGATATAACCACTTGCACATGCTGTTGCAATATTTTTCCCAACATTTTATTACGTTTGCTCTGTGGTTCAACACAAGTCATTGCAATAGTGTCCACTATTAGACCGGCAACATTTATTACTATTAAAGGTAATGTTAATACTTACCGCTTGAACTGTACTTACAGCGGTAAAATCTCGGGCTGGTGATTCCATTTTTATTAAGTAAAATGACAGAAAATTATCTTGGGACTGTGAAGGTGTGAAATGGCTGGCCCACTTCAAAGCCCTGTCTGTAAAGAAGCTCAGTGTAAAATGGGCCACGGCCTTAGTGGCATTATTGTTTTGCCGTGTCTTCCTCAAACTCTGTGCTGATTTTTATCTTGCTGTTGCCTTACGCTCTGTTTTAGCATTAATGTCCTTCTGTGGGCAAAAGGTAAAGCAGTATTTTTTCCTTGCAACTGCTGCTGAACTGCTTCCCACTTCAAAGTCTGATCACACTTTACACTGTGGGTGAATCGGTCATGGGGCCTGCATGAGATTTGCTACTTGTTATTTCCCCGGGGCTGCCTCTCACGGCAATAACGCCCCTACAACTTCATCTGTTCTGATGCTTGTCATAAAAACATAACAGGCAACCTGTCACATGTTGTCAACAGCATGAGTGGGAAATAACAGCATTAAACCTAAAAAAGGAGCGGTCTCTAATTGAACGGAAGATGGAAATTGCTTTTCTGGGGTTTTGGGGAACCATGGGGAACAGGATAGTTTTATTTGGAGGTAACTGAATTATCAGGTTCATGATTTAATAGTTATGTAATAGTTTCTATCTTTGTGTCTGTTTGTATTTGTGTGTTTAGTTTTTGGGCTTACATGCACATGAAGAGGGACAATCTAATTCACATGAGTACACCTATAAACTGCTGCTGCTTTTAGGAGGCATCTACTTATTTTACCTGATGGAGGCCATCTTCTCCATTATCAGTGGAAGAGGAAACCATCACCATGGTGTAAGTCAATCACAATAAAACCTAATAATTGATGAATCACCACTCATTCCAAGACATGGGTCCAGGATTTTGAATCTTTCATTAAGTTGCAGTTCTGAGTTAGCTTAAACCAGGGCATTGCCATCGTTTCAGCTTTGGATTGATTGTAGAATTCTGTGCTTCATTGATGCTGAGTTCACAATTTTGATGAAAAATAATGTAAGACAAAATCTCTTTTTTTCACTTCACATATTTTTGCCCCAATATTCTTTGGTCAGGGTTGCAGGGGTCAGCAGAAAACACATAGCTGGGTAGGTGTCACTTCTGGACCACTGAGGGTGATCCTACAATTGATCTCTCTTCCCTTAGACAAAGACATTGGTGTCTGAATGGGTTACTTAACCCAGCCAAAAGCCACCACTGGATGCCTGCAGTGGTGTTCTGGTGTATTAGACCACCGGGTGCTGAAATCGATTTACTGGCATTATTAGCATTCATTTGGACCTGGCACTGTGCTAATGAATACAGTAATTCAATGCATATCACATACAGCATAGCATTCTACTGTGATCATTTTTAGCCATCAGGCTGTTGAGAGATTACAGCAAAGGCTGTTACTTTTTGCGATAGTGTCAGTTGGTTACAAGTGATTCATGTAATTCATGTGATCTACATGATCAGTAGATCACATGGATGAATGCAGTGAAAACAGATGATCAGCTAATGGGCATACACTAAGGTCTGTGCTAATGTAAAGACTCTGCCATGTCAAAAGCATGCAAAAAGAGTCAGAAGAAAAATGCCACAAAGTAGCACAAGGGTGTTATGACATTTAGCATGACAAAAGTAATGTTGCAGAACAAGTTAGACAGTGAATTGCCAATTTTACTAGTATTTCTACTAGAATAAGGGGCAGATGTGTAACTTATCTCAGTTTGGCATGTCCCAGTACATAATATTATTAAACAATTAAACAAGTCTGGAGGTATTTTAGTGCAAAAGGGGGCAAACCTAAACTGAAGACCTGTGACCCTTAGATGGCTCCTTGGATCATTTATTAATAGCTGATAAGACCACATGAGGAAGGGATTACTTTGGCAAACCTTTGTCAGCCTCTCTCATAGTATGGGGTTGTGTCAGTGCCCTTAGAAAAGGTCATTTAGACTTTTTTAATGGCATCATTCATGCAGTTCTGAAATTTTTGAGCAACAAAGATGACATATTTTCCAGGCACACCCATGCATTTTTTTTAACAAGACCACGCAATACCACATGCTGCACACATTAAAAAGATACAGTTATTGGACTGGCCTTCTTTCAGTCATGACCTTGTTCTCAATATACATGGGTGGAGTGGAGAATTTTAAAACAAAAAATGTGGCAACAACAATACTATACTGTTGCTCATCTTAAGACGTATTTTTAGGAACAATGGAACAAATCACACTGCCCCATGAAAACGCTTCATCATCACAGTCCCTTGATTAGTGCTTTAGGTTGTAGTAACTACAGTATATGAGTCTAACTTGCCTACTGCTTAATTCATTTATCGCAACAAAGCCTGGACATTTGATAATAAGATTGCAGACACTTATGAAATTAGTCTATGCATACCCGTTTACCTCAGCTACTGTCCTAAACACCTTGTGACTGGATGTTTACAGCAAAGTGGTCCAGCTATTCTAATCTTCAAACATAAACAAAGAAGCATATTATCCTTTGTGGAGTTTATCATGATGACGGGACTGCCCAGCACTACACCCAGAAAGACTGAGATTTTTCAAGGAAAACAATACTCAAAACCCAACTCAAGAACACATCACCAGGAAAAATACTAAACTTCCTGACAAATTTACGTTTAAAATACCAGTTATAATTTA
>JAUZSU010071891.1:0-20601 GCA_034780255.1 Parotocinclus maculicauda | reverse complement strand
CTCAGTTTAAACTTTTGATCTGTGATTTTTGTTCTATTCTGAATAAAATATTAGATGTTGGCACCTCCACATCATTGCATTCAGTTTTTTTCACAATTTGTTTAGTGTCCCAACTTTTTTGGAATCCGGTTTGTAAAAGAAAAGGCTAAGCTCACATGTTCGACAGGTTCTGACCAACCCAGACAGACCACCAGTATAGGGGATCATCTGATTCACAAGCACAAGAAACTCCCACAAAATAAATTTGTTGTCAAAGTATCCACTAAACGTTCTGCCATTGACAGCTAGCCACAATTGTCATTCTTATTCATAGTAGTGTTAAAAACGAGAAACCTGGGCTGCTATGGACTGTTATGTCTTTATAAATTAATCCAGGTTCTGTTTGGCATCCAATGACAGGTCTAGTTCCAGAATGGAGCATTTCAATCCTGCCTTTTTTGTGGACCGACAAACTGCCCCTACTGCTGGTGTGATGAATAAGGATATACAAGCCTATCTGCACAATCTGTGTGTAAATGCGCCACAACAACCTTGTCTTCAAAGCCCAACTGTAGCTCCTCTTGTATCCAAGTTAGAGGTGGTCAAACAAGGTAGCCTTCATTCAGTTGTACAGTTTTCCCCAGAAAATGTATCATTTTGTTCTAATGTTTTAAACAGTAACGTCTTAATCATCTGAGATCACGGGAGTTCACCCTGTACGCTTGCTTTTAACACAGTTACATGTTTTTCCAGATTTACTAAATCAATACACAATATCATGTACTCCAGAGAGAGAATTGTTGACAAACCCCTCACTAAATCATGATTACAACCCCCTGTTGACATTTCATGTTTAAAATATATATTTATATTAACAAATGAAAGGAAGCTGACCAGACAAAACATAAAATATATTGGATTTATACTGTCGGCAAAGAAATAAAACTCAAAGTATAACACTTTTTTATTTACAAACTGTAACTTTTTCTGATTTGAAGTAGTGGATTCTTTATATTGATGTGAAAGCAAATAAAAATAAAAGCAAAACAGTGACAGAAAAAACTAAATGTTATGCAGAAAACAGTAAAACTAGAAGGCATTAAAAAGGTGTTCCACACGACTAAAATGTTGGTGTGGGGAAAACTAATGCCAAACAAAACAAAGAAACAAAACTATGGCCCTTACACACTGAAAGAGTAGTTTTGAGTCAAACACAATGATATGAAAACATAATGCAATAATATAGGTAACTTTTCCACCAAACCAATTCAATATTATTGTTATTACAGGACCAGAGTTAGATGAATTCGCAGACAGTAAAGAAATTGAAATGCTTTTATGTGTGGTATTGTTCATGATGTGGTAAACTGGAGGTTATATACTGGGCGCCTTCTCTGTTTTGGTTGCCATTTCAAGCCAGAGTAAAGTTTTAGTGCTGGGTTTGAAAGCTCAACGAGCTGTTGTTTCGTTCTGGCTGCTTCGTTCTATTTTCCTACAAATTAAGGCCATTTCAAAAGACTTAAACTCCAGCACCAGTCGGAAAAAAGCTGCAGCAGCACTTTGAATTTAAACTAATTTCCATGTCTTTTTTCGACAGAAGCCATTGCTTCATGACTTCAGGACTACACCTCCCTGTCTTCTCCAGAACAGAATCATCATATGGAGTTAGAACAGCACGACTGCTGAAAGAGGTCACCTGAAATGTAATTTTGCTTTCAGATTGAAGCCAAAGTTGTTTTAAGAAATACTTATATTACCTTTAAAGGTAATGGTCCTTGCATGGGAAACCCATTCTGACTGACACTTATTTATATGAATCTGAAACTGAATATGTCATTCACTGTCATTTATTTTGCTTCAAAACTCTGCTTACAACTCTCATGAGCATGCTGGTCTAATTATGCTTCAATGAATCTCCATTAACCATAGCAAAACTGTTTGCCTGGCCAATCTTCTATTTTTGCTGGATTATTTACATACATGGCACTGCTTACTTCTGGGAAATGGTACATAATGATAATTATGTTCCTTACATTGTGTTCCACCACTTTCAGAGCACCATCAGTTTAACAACTTGTAATAAAAAAGGGGATATTACATTATTTAATTTTAAAATATCCCCTAATATTTTGAGCAGTGTATTCTTGTGTTTGCACTGCAGTTATAAAGTACACAGTCAGAAAAATGGTTTTGGCATGTTATGTACTGTGAGGATGGGATGTCACAGATTACTAGAGAATCACTATCCAAGCAGTAATCAGGATACACACAGAGGAGATGAATCTTTACACACACACACTGTCCAAAATATACCATTAAGAGAACAAATCACTCATTTGGGAGAGTAATGAGCTGCGAGTCATTCTTTGGGCAAAGCATGAGAGAAGCCCCACCCTGAGACAATGATCATCTTTTGGGAACAGTCAATAACGACAGTGGTTAAGATTCCTATCACAAAGTTTGGGTTGGAACAAAACGAAAAGTCACAGTGGGTAAAGATACTTCAATGTTTCCAAAACAGCAAAGAGAGATGAGAAAAATGTTTGAGAAATGAACAAAGCTGCAGAGCAGATGGGGAAACGTAAGTGAAACAGAATGGAACCATCCTTAAAAAAGAAAAAAAAAAAAAAGAATTAATCATATCATACCTTGAACCACTGAAAGTCGGGGTGGTTGGAGTCATGCACAGGCTCATAAAAGAGCTTCAAACAGGCAGCAAACAGTGAAGCAACAAAGTAGAAAGAGAAGAGAGTAATTACAGATGAAGCCAAAAAATCAAAGCCGTCCCCGCAATAGAAACAGAAGCAGGAGAACAGAACAAACCAGAGCAGTCTTCAGAAACAAATCACGCAAACGAAAATTAGAAGCAGAGGAAAAGGAAAAAAAATTAAGTGGGAAAGATGGTTGTAGTGTGGTAAACAAGGAGTTGCTGTGACAACACAGGGGGCTTTGGGGGCAAACAGACCTGGGGTGTGAGAAGAGAAATACAGAAATCCATATGCAGAACCAGAGCAGGGAGAAAGAAAAGGAGGAGGAAGAAGGAAAAAGAATCGTTATGAGACATCCGCTCATCTTGATCAACACTGGAGGAGTTGCTGAGTTCTGGTGCCTCGAGGGAGAAGGTTATGAAGTATGCCATTTGACTGCTGAATCATGTCTGGAGACTTAGACGTGCATATTCATGTGGTTGAAGGCAATCCGCTTTCACTGGCCCCGCTTGAGCGGCTAGTCGCATTCACGCAGGCTAGCCGTAAATCCTGCCCAGGGTTAAGTGACTGGTGTCAGTGCACAGCGAGAGGCTTGTGTCAGAGGAAAACACTCCATTCTCCCAGAGAGGCCACATATTGCCCTTAATTATACATACCATTACATTGGCCTGCTCAGTTAGGTTTGGCACAGTGCAGCAACTCATGACAGCATCAGCTAAAATAAGCCGGGTCTGACACTTCAGTTCCAGCAAAGTAATTTCAGTGCATCTTCTCCATAAAAACACCAAATAAAGTTAGGATAAAATGGACAAAGAGGTTAAAAAGGAAAAGGAAAACAATGAAGTAAGCCAAAAAGTGAGAAAGTGAGAAATGAACAATGAGGGTTTGTCAGGATTACGAAGAACAGTCGCACTGCCCTTCATGCATTTAATATCCAAAGCTGACAGAAATTTGCACAGAGCCTTTATCCAACATGTGCACAAGAAAACCTGAGCAACGAGAGAACAGTAATTAGACAAAATCGAAACCATTGAGAGATATGTGCAAGGAAAGAAAGCCAAGAACTATAGTCAAGATGCAAAGATGCATGTACTTGGTGACAATGAGAGAGGTTGTCTTTAATCAAAGTAATCTAATGCTATATGTATATGAAAAATCATAATTTATAGACTACTGAGCTGAAACAGGTGTGTAGGCTTTTAAAGCTACTGCAATTAGCAATCAATTCTAGGCCGCTCACACTCATACTGTACAGTCAACTTCTACATTCACAGCTGTACTTGAAAGCTCATTAACTGTCTAGATAAGTATAATCTAAAAAAATGGATGCACAATAAAAAGCACATTAAGCAGAAGTACAACAAACATGTACAGTAGCCTAAGAACAGCTAGGCTAGGCTAGACAGTCTGGGTTGCAGTGTTGTAACAAAGCCTGCACAAGGGCATCCTAAGTAGAAGACACTCTCGTGTCAAAGGAAGTGATTGCAGGCTTGACTCACGTCATCGAGATCTGGACGAACTAACACAGAACTCCATGCACTACTTTCTACCTAAAAACAATCTCCCAATCTGAATATTAAACAGAAGGTAGAACCCGCTTTGACTTTTAACCCCAATAACTCAAAAGCAACACTAAAGCTAACCTCTCTGGAAGAATCATAAATGTTTCAGCTGACATGACAGTACGCTGTAAACTTCCAAAATCTAGACTGACCTTTCTGGTGACTACCCACTGCTGAGCAGAACACATGTTTTATTGCTACTGCCTTTGACACCGACATAAAAGTCAGAAATGGGATTCTCATTTCAGACAGTCAAGGAAGTTTGAAAAACCCTGCCCTAAAAGCCTTGACCTCTCTTACTTTGAATAATGCTAATGTTCATTAAGAACACCATTCGAAGAACACTGAAGAATTCAATAGATATGTTTGCATTGCAAAATTGCAAAGGAAAGCCACTGCTCTCCTAAAAGACCACTGCTGCCTGTCACACGGTATAAGCAACAAGTATATTCAAGAAATCTATTGCAAAAACCTTTTGTGGATAGAGGAGACCAAATAAGAACTTCTGGTTTAAATGGAGAAGAGTTACTTCTGGAGAATGGGGGCGGGGGTGAATTTCACCATAAGAACTTTATCCCACTTGAGAAACATGGTGATGGTAGTATTAGTAGTATCACAGTATCAGTAGTATGGGGCCTGTTTGGTTGGATCTGGACCAGATCGGCTTGCCAGGAAACAATAAATTCTGAATTGTACCAGCAAGCATGTATCAAGACTGCAAACCTTAGCACTCTACCAAAAATGGTTATAGATGAATAATGTTTTGGAATGGACAAGGCAAAGTTCTGAATTTATTCCAATGGAAATGTTGTGGAAAGCAGTTCATGTGAGGATACCAACTAGGCCAACGTGCAGGACTGAAACATTTACCAGAAACATTTACCAGAAACGATTAGCTGCAGTTATCGATGCAAAAAGTGGGTCACACCAGATACTGAAGACAAACATTCACATCGTTTTGCCATTCACAGATGTGTGACATTGGATCATTTTTTTCAATAAATAAATGCGTATATATTATATAAGTATAATATAGGTTCTCTTTGCTTTTAGGACTTGAATATTTGATTAGGTTTAAGTCATACAGATACAAATATGAAAAACGTCTAAAAGGTTTACAAACCTTCAAACACCACTATATCTACATACTGTATTTCATGTACATTTTAATGTATCAAGCTTAGACCTATTGAGAGTAAGCAGTGCTATCTTAAAGAAATCACCTCACATTCATTAAGGTTTCTCATATTGCAAATTCAGTAAAAAAGAACAGATTAACACCACTTAATCATAGTCAACTATTTTACTTTCCCACAGAATGTGAGCTCTTACTTTTCATTACTTTCTGTTTACTACCTGCCCACAGATGTTTGATGAACAGCTGAATTGTTACAATTGCCATGATAAACCACAAACACTCAAGGTTTTTAACAGGTTTTTAGGCAAAAAACAGAAATGTACTCATGAAGTGCTCATGATCATGAGTACATTACTGTGCAAGTCTTGGAACATCATTAGATGTGTTTTTTAGAAATGGCATAATGAGCATATATAACACGGTTAACGACTGATTCAAAAAATGTAAAACATATTCGTCACCCAATAACTTTTCCACTAATCTTCATTCCAATCTTTGCACTTTAGCACATCTCAGCCCTTTCACACTGTTCCCAATCCAAAATAGTATGTTCTTGGCTGCTGCTACCCTCCATAAAAACCATTCCTATCTGGTCTTTGTCCTATCAGCTATATGATGAAGCTGCCAGATGCTGTTATCACTCCAGTGTAAGGGGAGGTCATGCTAAATACTAGCCATTGTAGCCTATAGAAGCTGTTTTTTTGAAGAAATCATTTAATTTATAAATAATTATATATGATCATGAAATCATAGTACAATAATATATCTTATTTGATGGTGGCCCAACACTTGCACAGTACTGTATTTGTAAACACTGGGTGATAAAAGTAGTTTAGAAGCAGTGCTCTTTAAGGAGATACACACACATCATCCATTTTTAAATCTGAGATGGGAAAACCACACTTAGCGACGGTACTGGCCCACACCAAAACGCTTCTAATGAACCCACAGAGGACCCAAATGGTTGTCCACACAGCCCAAAGTAGAGAATAAGTAAACCCATCCATGACATGATCACTAACACTGTCAGTCTGCTCTGGTAGTGTGATCTGGTTTAATGTTCACCGACTCTTTAGACTGTCCATCAGAAGGAAGGCTCATTTAGTGAACACTACTTAGGTCTGATGCTATCTGCACACACAGTTCCATTGCAACGGCATACAGATCCTACTAAGCCTGTGCTGTACACACATTAGACTGGGTGACGTGTCTGTCTGTGCGCGGTTCTCATTTCTCCATGCCTGCTATACAGGAGTGTTTTTCCAAATGAAAAGTGACTGGAGACATAAACAGAGCCAGGCGCATGCCAGCTGAATGTTGTTAAGTGGCTCTGCGTTGGCAGGGTGACGTGGGGTTGACATGGCACTGGGTGGTAGGCGTGGATCACAGTGCTGGCTTGCTGCTATTTAGTGACAGGGCAGCCATTATGCTACCAGCCTGAGAGATGCTAATTTTGTATTTAAGTATAAAAGACAATCCACAACTATGGAGAGTGTGAAAGCAGCATCAGGATGCAGTGAGCAGGCCCCTACATATGGCAACTACAAATTCTGCCATGGCATGACAGTTTATGTCAGAATGCATTTAGCATATAAATATGTAACAATCAAACTAGAAATAAAATAGCATTATAATTTTTTAAATAACACAGGCATAATATAACATATAATGAACACACACAGAGAGACAGACGTGTCTGTCTCATAATCCTGGTGGGAACTGAACCTCAGAAATCTAATGGAGATCTTCTGTGGCTTTAGATTTTTTAAATAAAAGTTGCAATTTCAGTAAAAGAAAGAGAAAAAAAAAAGCAGTGTTCACCCTGGGGATGATCAAAATTTCTGACTTGGGCCACCCCAGTACAGAACATCACAGTTCTAAAAATGCAATTCAAAACAATTTTCAGATGTTTCTTACTTCGGACGATAACAAATTGAAATATACAACAAAAGTGCAACACACAGGCACACACACACACACGCACATACGCACAGACACACACGCACAGACACAGACAAAGACTGACAAACACTTTTATTTAAGATTCTTTGAGCTGATATACAACTGCTCACAAAAAATTAGTGGAATATAAAAATTTTTAGCAGTATAATTATATTATGCAGTGCACTGTAATAAAAACTGCAGTTTTACCAGTCAGGTGCAACAGTGTAATAAATAAGTGAAATTAATGTATGCGCACTGCCCCAAAAAATTATGCACCCATATAGAAATGTCGAATTGCTGCCTTCGTTTGCAGTTGAGCCATGAACGAGAAACCTGAACTGATATGGACTGGAACAGCACTGTATTTAGTGATTGAGTTTAAGTATGGTGGCCTTATGATGAATACTGAAATCCAACCGCATTTCATCTTGCATCAAGGCTAAAGGTATCCCAATAAGTGTAGCGATGAATGATTCTGTAATTCCTGTAACCAATCAGCACTGCAAGATCCTCATTTGTATAAAACTATCTATTCTAAAGGACAAACTACAAAGATTTCAGGTACTACACTCTACAAACTTAAAATCAGTCTTAAATCCTGTCATGCGATTCAACCTACAGTTCCTGACTAAACTGGACACTTGGTAGAAACATCAATCCATCTATTATCTTCCCCTTAATCCACACGGGGTCGTGGGCAAGCCGGTGTCCACTCAGCACATAATGTGGCACACTGACCTGTTTCTCAGCATGTGTGCGTGCAGCCTCTTCTTGGGCCAGCACCATTTCTCTCTCTGCTGTGATCTGAACACTCTCACGTAACGCCTCCTCAAGTTCCTCTATACGTTCGTCCTTCTGCTTCAGAGAGTCCTGTTGAAAAAAATCTGACTTTACAATACTGAAGCAATAACCAATTAGAACTCCAAAGCATGAATCATATACATTTTCACTACAAGATTCAGAAAAAAAAGTTACACACAGCAGTCAGGTAATTCATTATCATGTACTGGTCACTGTGGGCCAAAACCTAGATATTTGTGGTGGGTGCAAAACTACAGTGGATCAGAACAGACGCTACTAGATGGGTCACATCCCGGTTTAACAAATGCCCGAATGCCTGGTGTCGGAACAGTAACAATATCTTGCCAGATGTTGGGGTGCACAATGTGTTCCCAAACTTTGGGGTGCGTCCAGAAGGGGCGCAGCAGGGTAGATGCAATATTGAGAAAATATGTTGAAAACAGTGACTGCTGCTACAAATTAAAACTTTACTTTACATATTGTAAATCATGTGTAATAATTCGAAATGAGGTGTTTTGTCAGGGTTCAACAATAACGATTGTTTGAATGCTCAGGGTCAGTCAAATGAATCAGGCCCTGCACGCTCTGCAGGATTTTTATCCATGATGGCGTAGTGTGTTACTAATGGTCATCTTTAAAACTGTGGTACCAGCTTTCTTTAGGTCTTTGATCAGATCCTCTTTTGTAGTTCTGGGCCTGACCTTTTTTCAGAATCATCCTTACCCCACGAGGTGAAATCTTACAGACCGAGGAAGATTTACAGTCATTGTGTCTTTCTTCCATTTTCTAATAATTGCACCAACAGTTGTTACCTTCTTACCAAGCTGCTTTCCTATTGTTCTGTAGCCCATCCCAGCCTTGTGCAAGTCTTGGTCTCTTTGGTCTTGGACATGGTGAAGTGTCTTTATCTGTATTAATTGCACCTGTTTGAACTTGTTGATAGGAGAATAGGAGGTTTCTTAAAGTAAAACTAACAGGTATGCTGGAGACAGAATTCTTGCTGGTTGATTGGTTATCAAATACTTATTTTATGCAATAAAATGCAAATTATTTATTTAAAAATCATACAATGCAATTTTCTCAATACGCAACCCACTACTGTGAGATGTCAATAATAAAACTAGGCAAGCAATGGGTGAAACACATAACCCCATCTGCAAACTCATTTTGAGTTAACCATACAGCCAAAGACTGGAGTCGAGCAAATACAAAACCATGAAAACCCTGCTGGGGAAACAAAGGAGTATCCAAGAGTTGGTGGTTGATGATCAGAAACACTAGCCTGTCAATCCAAAACCTCAATGTTGTTTTAGTATTGTTATTCCTGGAGACATCGAGGACAACACAAACATGAAGTTCAGCTAAAGATTGAGAACTTGAATAAGAAAGGTTAACTGAGGGAACAGTCTTGAGCTCATTATGCTTCTAAGATTCATGGAACATTTCACTCTTCATTTCCCTTTCCCATTTTCACAAGCCACTACAAAGGCCTGACTTGCCTGGCACCCCTCTGACTTAATCATGCTCTATGTTTCTTCAGAAGAGCCATCTGAAACAAACACACAAGGCTTATATGTTTAAGGTTTCTCAAAAGTGTTCAAACAGGGACACCCTTCAATGGAATCAATAATCTTATTTTTTATATGATAAATTAGGAGTGCTCAGCCTCTTTAGAAATGAATTTTTTCAACTACACATTCACCAACAATAAACCAAAATATCCCTAGACACTAGCTCTACAGGACACAACACCATAAACGAGACTTAACTTGATCAAATACAAATGTCTTTATGAATTCCAAATATGTTGAAAAGTTGTCCTTTTAATTATGTTTAAGAATGTTGTATTGATACTTGGATAAAGTCCTGACAAGAATAACTAATAAAAATAGAGCTATAGGGAGGTTTTGTAGATGCTTCTATGAAGCCCCTATCCCAAGTACCCAATTATGTGCCTTCATGTTTGGATAAAACAATAATCCACACTTTTGCAGTGCTAATTTAGGCAACACGTGTCTGCACTGCCACTCACACAAAACATAACTATAGGTAAATACTTTAATGACCAGCCGATTAATGCCTTTAAATTCCCGACGTTGCGGCCGTAAACAGATGGTCAAATTCTAAAAGGTTTAAAATTTATATCTTAATTGGCCTGTATATTGTTCATCATACGTTGGTAAATCAATATTTATTTTCACAACTATTGCTCATTCACTCTTGGTTGCGTGCAGCCAGGGAGGTATGTTTATTTATGTTTGTATTTCATCATCCACATATATGTACAGTATGTAAGACTATTCATATGTGATTGTTTAGTGTATTGTTATGTGTTTGAACAGTTTGACAGAGAAACTGATGACTCAAGTGCTTAAAGAAAAATAAGAGCAGTTTTAATGGAGAAGTTAACGACTAAAGTACTAAGAGAAGAATCAATCCTTTATTAACTAAAGAACCAGTGTTATGCATTTCCTGGACAAAGTGATGTGTAACAATTTTAGCTTTAGATGCTGTGTATATTTTAGCAGTATCTCTGACGCAGTTATACAGTTTTATGCATAAAACTGTATTTTATGTTTACATAACAATAGCATGATAAATTAGACATTAATTTCCACAGTCAACATTACGGTTGTCCAAAACGTAATGCATTGTTAAAAGGTGCATACCTGTAAACTGTAGATAAGTAACCAGTACAAAATTTAGTTTTATTCTACTGCAGCCCTATTGAGTGTAAACGTAGGGAGAAATAAAAAATGCACTAATTACAGTTTATCTTTTTGGCTCTGTTAAAGAATAAAGAATAAAGAAATTGCTTTTGATGTTTAGCACATTTTGGAATAACAAGCTTCAAGTGAAGAGTTACCATGACTTATATAAAGAGAATGTGTAGATATGCACTGCTCACAAAAAATCAGGGATATGTCATTATATTCAGTGTATATAGAATGAAATGTATATAGTATAGAAAGATAGAAAGATATAGTTAGTATAGTGTGTAAATGGCGTCTTGGCCAATATCCTGTTAGTTTAATAATGTCAGTATCTGTGCTGATCTGAGCTAGAGTATCAAATTGGTGCATCACCTACAGGAACCACTCTCCTCTTCTAGAACGCCTGTTTCTGCTTCATATAAAAACTTTCTGTAAGTGAAAGCAACAATTGCTCTTAATTCAAGACTGCCGGAGGTGAAGAGTGAGGCCAGGCAGAGCAGAGTAAAACCCAAAAGGTGATAGACCTTTTTTGACCATATATGTTCCTCTCTACTCTGAGCCAGACATCAGCTCCACGTTCCTAAAAGACACCGCACTATCACCCCTGTAACCTGATTTAAAACGACACTAATCTTTTCGTTTGGACTATAACTCATAGCCGTAAGTCGCTTTGGTGCCAAAAGTGCACTTCAGATAGAATGAGACACCTCAAGTCAGGCCAAATCAAACCCATATGCCTAAAAGTTGGGACGGGGTAAGTAGAGAAGCAGTTTGGTTGACAATTCACTTTGCTTCACAACTTGGGAATTTTGGAAATAATCAAGAAACATGGAGTCCATTCATGATATGCCACATTATTTATAGTACTGAGCAAATGTCTTTGGTCACCTTTACATTAGATACCATTGATTTAGCAATGGTATAATGACCAATAATGGCCTTTGACAATGTATTGATATACATACAATACTGTGCAAAAGTCTATGTGTAATCGAGTTGAGCCAAAAACATCAACGTGTCTAAGTACACATGAAAGCTAATCAGGACCAGCTAGCATGATCTCAGTTCTACAAAGGCTTGTGCCAAGTGACATAATATACACACATACTGTTAAAAAGAGTTTAATACTAGCATAAATAAAACATGATGGCAACACAGGGAAAGGCGAAGGATAAAGGGCTTTGTACCATGACTACTTTAATATATTTGAGAACAACTGGCGTTCAGCAATCAAAATAAGGAACCATAATATCTGAAATCACTAACAACGCCTGAAAAACCTTAGGTAGTAAATAAAAAGGCATACAGAATTTCACAAAAGTGAAACACCCATCACATTTTGACATGACACTTTGATACAATGTAAAGCAGTCAGTCTACAGTTTGTATAATGGTGCACTCAAAATAACTCACAGCCATTAATACCTAAAACTCTGACAACAAAGGTTAGTACACACCTAAGTAAACTAGGCCAAATTTTGCCAGAATGGGAATATTTTGTGTGGTCATTATTTCCCAGCACTACCTAAACTATCTTGGGCATGGAGTTCACTAGAGATTCACAAGTTGCCACTGGAATCCTCTTCCATGATGACATCATGGAGCTGGTGGATTTTTAGAGACCTTGTGGCCCTTCACACATGTTCATTATGGTTTAGGTCTGGAGACGTGCTTGATCTTTACCAAGGCAGTGGTCATGTTGGAGGTGTGTTTGGGATCGTTATCATGTTGGGATACTGCCCTTCAGCCAGTTTCCATATGGAGGGAATCATGCTCTGCTTCAATATGTCACAGTACATGTTGCCATACATGGTTCCCTCAATGGACTGTACCTCCCCACAGCCAGCAGCACTCATGCAGCCCCAAACCATGCCATTCCCCCCACCATGCTAGACTGTACACAAGACACACTTGTTTTTGCACTACTCACCTGGTTGTAACCACACACACTTTACACCACCTGAGCCAAATTTGTCTTGGTCTTATCAGACTACAGGGCATGGTTCCAGTAACCCATTCAGCAAACTGTTTGCAGGCTGTCTTGTGCATCAACTCTAGAAGAAGCTTCCTTCTGGGACGACAGCCATGCAGACCAGTTTGATACAGTGTGCGGCGTATTTTTCTGAGCACCGACAGGCTGACCTCCCCACCACTGGAAGCTCTTATGTCTTATGGCCAACCTCTGAATATGATGCTGAACATGTGCTCAACTTCTTTGGTCGACCATGGCAAGGCCTGTTCTAAGTGGAATCTGTCCTGTTAAACCGCTGTATGGTCTTGGACACTGTGCTCCAGCTCTATTTCAGGATGTTGGCAATTTTCTTATAGCCTAGACCATCTTTAAGTAGAGCAACAATTCCTTTTTTTCAGAGAGTTATTTGACATGAGGTTCCATGTTGAACTTCCAGTGACCAGTATGAGTGAGTGTAGAAGCGTATCATCAAATTTAATACACCTGCTCCCTATTCACACCTGAGACCTTGTAACACTAATAAATCACATGATACTGGGTAGGGAAAATGGCTAATTCTTCACAGTTTGGCCATTTTTTGGCCATTTTTTAGACATTAATGGCTGTGTGTTGAATTATATTGAGGGCACAGCAAATCCACACTGTTATACAAGTTGCAGACCGACTACTCTACATTGTACCTATCATATCTTCAGTGCTGTCCCGTGAAAATATATCATAAAATAGTTACAACAATGTGAGGGGTTGTACTCATTTTTGTAAGACACTTTGTTCCTCAGAGCATACTGTGTCTCACAGGACAGATGCAGCACAGAGCAGTTCGTTTTCTTGGAAGGGGAGGAAAGAACTCTCTAGTGGTCTTGTATAAGAAAGAAAAGGTTCACAAATGTTTACTGAGGAAATGGAATATAGCAGCAGGAGTCTGTGTCTCCTGGCTATAAAAAATAAAAACACAGAATCAGCAAGTGTAACCACCCCACAAAGTGGCCAATTAAAATGCTTGCAAGTCTGTTATGGTCAGAAGGAAGAGATGTGTCCCAAAAACTGCCCACAGCAACCTGCAATAACACTACTATTTTGACGACAAAACAAATGGGTACTGATGAGTGACCCCAATGTACACTTGAGCAATAGTAAGGTCAAGAATGATCATCTGAGCCCAGTAGAAAATCTTTGAAGGGAGCTAAAAATGTATGTTGCCCAGAAACCTAGAAGATCTGTATGGAGGTGTGGCCAAAATTCCTGCTGCAATGTGTGCAAACCTGGTCAAAAACTACAGGAAACGTCTGACCTCTGTAACTGGCTTCTTGGTAAATGGTTTGTAAAAGGTTTCTGTACAGAATAGTAAGTTCTGTTTTTCAATTTTATCAATTCAGAGTCAGATCAGAATCAGAATCTGACTTTATTGCCATTGTCAGTGAACAGGATTCACGGACTAGGAATTTGTTTCGGCATAAAGGTGCACATGAAACAATAAGATAGAAAATGCAAAATAAATCTCTAAGTACTGTTATTTCACGCAGTAAAATGCAAATGAATTATTTAAAAAAATCCTCCAGTTTGTTTGGATTTTTTTTTCAATAGCATTTTAATTGTTTAAACCTGTTTATCTCACACTTATTGTATTTTTTTCTAAACACCTCCTTGGAAAACTAAGGACCAATTCATAACCATCAACTTAGAGAATGTGTCTCTGCCATACCCTAAAAGTTACCAATTTGGGATTAGGGCTTACAAGATTTCACTATTATAGCGGATGCCATCACAGAATCTTTTTACCGCTTATGCACTATCATTGGGCAAAAAAAACCACTTAGAAGAGTCAGAGAATGGCAGTAAGCTATGTGCACATTTCTAAGACAATAAAGATAATGTTACAGACTGGACTTATCTTTACCTAGAGCACACATCGCAGTGTGCACAGGTTTCAAAGGCCACTGTTTAGCCAATTCTTTAGGTATGAAAACAAAAGATGAAAAAGAAAAATTCAAAACAGCCCTAGGCAAGAAGGGGAGAGTAAAAGCACAAGGGGAACCAAGAAGACTTGGTGTAAACAAGCAAATGTGGTTCTGAAGACTTGGGCAGAGAACTGCTTATATGAAAAAGCAGACAATCTGTATTAGAAGGATAATTGCTCAGTGGAGTCCCACACTAGTAGCTACGGGGAAACGACCAAAGAGGCAGGGATCCAATAGCAAGATTCTGAAAATAAAACAAAAACTGTGCTATCACATCCAACCTCCCATATTGCTTTTTTCAGAATTACAATATCTAAATATTTTTTATACATAAGCCTCAGTTGGCCTGATTTATCAGATTCCTCATCTGTAAATTCATCTACAAACATAAACCAGTTGATTACTGACTAAGCTTCAAATACTGTGAGAACTGAAAAAGAGTACATTGCCCAACCAATGGAATGACACAGTTGTGCCAGCACTATGGTGTATCAGTCACGTGGCCTGTGCCGCTGCTGCCTGTTTGTTCGGTTATTTAATGTCAGCACCAATGACTACTTATGCCAGCGGTAAGGTTACATCGACACTAGTCAGGCACATCCATACCGCAGAACTCATGAAAACACAGCGAGAACATGTCAACTCTACACAGACGAAGTATGACATTAAGGTGATGTGAAAACGGATCTGTGAAATGGATCACTTTCAACTGTGAAATGCTATTCTTCTATTTGCATTTCAGAGTACCCTGCATTTGTTCTCTTTCTGTGACGGTGTTTTCTCTTCCTAGACCCACATCTCCCTCCTCTTCTCTCTTGTGGTAAATGTTGTGCTTGCTTCTCACCACAAGAACAGCGTTGATGACTTTGCCTGCAGTTGTGTCTCATCGTCTGTTCATTCAAGGTTACTTTGGTAATAATGCATTTTGAAGCATTTTAAAGGACTCAACACTGGCTAAACAGATCTGCAAAGCTGTACTCAAAACTCACTACACAATACTCTTTTTCTGCTGAGCTTCAGTCCAGTTTTTCTGAGCTTTAGCATATCTTAGCCTTCTCACCCTGTTTCCCGAAAATGTGGTTTTGTGGTTTCTTTCCTTTCAAAAAGTCAATTCCTAATCAAGCTTCTTCAGACTGCAAATCATGTAACAAATGTATTTGGAGATCATACTAAGTACTTGCAACTGAAGCCTGTAGAGCTGTTTATTTTAATTTATTTCTCAGTGGCTCGGTGGGTAGCACCACTACCTCACAGCAACAAAGTCCTGGGTTTAATCTCAGGGTGGAGTGGCCTGTTTCCTTTCTGTATGGAGTCCTCCCAGTGTCTGTGTGGGTTTACTCTGGGTATTTTACTTCCTCCCACAGTCCATAGACATGTGTGTTAGGTTAATCAATTACTCTTAATTGCAACAATGGTATAGCAAATATAATGACGTCAGACTTTTGGTCAGTACAGTAAATTTGGTTCATTCATTTATTATCTTCTTCTCCGCTTATTCTAGTCAGAACAGCAGGAGAGCCACAGTCTAATCCGGAACACAGAGCACCAGTCAGGAACAACCCCAGAAAAAGCAACAATCAATTGTAGGATACATACAGTCTGACACTCATACACACACAAACACACTAAGGGGCACTTTGGAAACTCCAGTTAACCCAACCCACATCTTGAAATGTGGTAGGAAACAGCAGTACCTGGAGTAAAACATGCAAACACCACACAGGTGGAGCCCCCAGGGTTGAGATCTCCGAGCTGCGAGGCAGTGCTAATCACTATAAAATGGATGGGTAAAATGCAAACTCTTTCGTTTGCTCTAATAGCACTGAAAAATGTATTTATGTCCTACACAGACATATTTAGCCAACTATCTAAAGCATAGTGCGTAGTATAAATCAAGACAATGCTTAAACACAGAACCAATTCATCCAAAAGAATCAAATTTAATGCTTAGTCAAATTTACTAAGTGTTATTGATGTCACTGCATATTTCTCAAAGTAACTGGAGAGCTGTATGATGCATAACACATGTAGAGGATGTAGATCTTAGTCATCAATGGAAAAAAGGAAGAATAAGATAATCTTATCATGGTTCCGATTTTTACGAATGTTAAATACATTGTGCTCATCATTATGGGCATCAGGGTTTTGTTTTGGCGTTTGACCAATAGGAACTGTCAGCCAATGTGACTGGTGAAGATGGAACACTTTCCAGACAGAATATGTTCCCAATAAATCCAGCCAGGTTATTGTGCATATGCTTCTTTTCAAGCTGCAAACTCAAACTGCACTGAATCTAATCATCCTGAGATAAGTATAACATCCCAATGGACAGTGAATGTTGTGAGGGGCTTCTGTAAAAGGCAAAGAAAACAGCAGTGGGTCTCCCCCAGAGGAGTAGCCTTCTGTTCCATATAAAAAAAGCCGCATCACCCTCCGACACAACACTTCAGCTTGATTATGTACAGCATTTCAGCTGTTAAACATCAGCATGTACTTTTAGGGTATGTAGAAGAGCATATAGAGCATATTCAGAAGGGTGCATGCTTACATAGCCAAAGTCTTCAACAGCATGGTAATAGTTGTGTAGATGTGTACTCACACTTGTTGCCTTGTACCATGCCAGAGTATAATTCTCCCCTCTCCCCACTCCCCCACTGGTCTGCACTCACATTTCACTTAAATGTCCTGTGCCTGAGCATGTCTACATCATCATGATGCAAGCATTTTTATAAAAAGCTGGAACGGATCAATTGAGTCCAACACAACATAATGTTTATGTTTAACGTAAATTATCGTGATTTCTAGAAAAGCTTATATATATTATGGCTATATGTAGATGTACCACTAGCTTTAAAAGTAAGACATTGTGATGGCTAGTTATTACCAATTCATTATCTTCCATTTAATCCCCACGAGGTCGCGGGCCAGCCAGTGCCCATCCAGCAACTCTGGGCACAAGGGCAAGAACAACCCTAGATGGGATGCCAATCCATCGTAGGGCGCACACACACACTTATGCACACAGTCACACACTAAGGGCCACTTTTAGAGACACCAATAAACCTAACACGCATGTCTTTGGACTGTAAAAGGAAACCAGAGTACCCGAAGTAAACCCACTCAAACACGTGGAGGACATGCAGACTCCACACAGAAATTACCCACTAATTGAACTTCTTTCTGTGCAGTGGTGATACCCACCGAGCCACCGTGCTGCCCAGTGATGGCTAGTTAATTAATTTGCTAATTGGTGGGTAATTTCATTTGCGTCATCATTATGATCACACACACGCGCACGCACGCACGCACACACAAAGACACCCCCCCCCCTCACAGCGAGGCATAAAATACACCAGAAATCAAAACATCATGTAAAATAGCAATAGCAGTACAAATGCACCGATTCAGTACAGTAAGTATTTTCAGTTTAGTTTGGTAGCAGCATAGTAGTAAACATACAGTAGCTAATCCTATGAAATATATACATGTATATATGTGTGTAATACATATAAAAAGTTAACATCAAAAAATTAACTTCATCACAAGGACAGCTGCACAATTTATAGTCAATGTTTATGTATTATTGAGGAAGAAGGTTGTTGTTTTATGCTTCATTTGTTCTTAATTTTATTATGGGTCTTTAATGTGCTGCCTCACATTCTGGACACAAGACCATTGGATTTGCCACTGTATCCATGCACAAAATGTCTCCTACTATGCAATGCTACAGGTATTTGCTATGTTTTATTTCATGGTTGTCCCATTACATGTTTCTCCCTAGTGAAAGTCAGCTTTAATTTATCACTATTTAATCAATGGTAAAAAGTATAATAGCTTGATGAGTCACTCTCCACGTGCACATATCTTATGTCTGGGACCTCTGGGCTTGGGCTTGAGGATGTCTCTTTTTCCATAGATGTGGTGGAAGTTGATCAGAAGAGCCAGATCACAAGTCAAAGAAATGCGTCTGAAAAGCACTGCTTCTTAGTTGAGCTTTTTTAATGGTTTCTTTCTGGCTAGCTCCTTGACATGCAAGTCCCAGTATTCGGCAAGTTGGAATAATCTGACTACTTTAATCAGAGAACCGACTTGGCCAAAGCATTGTTTGTTCAAATGAAATAACCCTGGAGCCACAATGACCCTTAAAACATACAGAGAGGAACAGAGATCAAGCTGGATCAAGCCTCAGTGACGCTCATCCTGACCACTTCACCTTCTCCAAAGTACAACAGCTGCCCTGAACATGATCACCCCACTCAAAGGCTTGACCCATAAATAGCTAAAGGATAATAGCAATTCATTTTCAGCACTCTTAGAAACAGGAAACAAGAGCGGTTACTTTGTGGTCCCATAATGGCATCCTGAGATGACCTCTTTCCACTTGCCTTTTTCAGCTGCCAATTCAACAAATGGGACAATCATCAGCAATTGACTTTCTTTCCCAATACCACCATTAAGGCCAATATCGAGAGAATGCTAGTTATAAAATACTGGCTTATTCCAATTCTCCCCTTACCTCAAGACCAATATATTTTTATTTATATATAAATAAACATGTACCGGTACATGTTTACATGCATTTACAAGTAAGCTCTCTAAATATGTGTTAGTGGGTACTTTTGCTCTTAGCAGAGAAAATCCATCCACCTCACAGGTGTAGCATATCAAAATGCTGATTAGACAGCATGATTATTGTACAAGTGTACATTAGGCTGACCTCAATAAAAGACCACTCTAAAATGTGCAGTTCTGTATTGGAGGGTCTGGGAGGTCAGAAAACCAGTCAGTATCTGGTGTGACCACCACTGGCCTCACGCAGTGCAACAACATCTTTGAATAGAATTGATCAGGTTGTTGATTGTGGGCTGTGGAATGTTGGGCCTCTCCACTTCAATGGCTTTACGACGTTGCTGGATATTGTCAGGAACTGAAAAGTGCTGTCATATACGCCGATCCAGAGCATCCCAAACATACTCAATGGGTGTTAGCGATTCACCCACTAAATAAGTGAGTATGCTGGCAATGCAAGAATTGGGATGTTTTCAGCTGTTTCATGAAATTATACAGATTCTTAAAACATGAAGCCGTGCATTATCATGCTGCAACATAAGGTGATGGTTGTAGATGAATGGAACAGCTATGGGCCTCAGGATTTCCTTACGGTATTTCTGTGCATTCAAAACTCAATCAATAAAATACACCCGTGTTCATTGTCCATACATTAAGCTTGCCCATACCATAACCCCGTCGCCAACATGACCCACTCAATTCACAACATTGTCATCAGCAAACCGCTCCATCACAAGATGCCATACACGCATCGACGATGTACAGTGAAAAACGGAATTAATCCATGACGACGAGCATGAAGATGAGCTTCCCTGAGACGGTTATTGAGAGTTTGTGCAGAAATTATTTGGTTTGCAAAGCTGGTCTCAAGACGATTTTGGAGATGAAGATTTTGGATGTGGAGGTCCTGGGCTGGCGCTGTTACATGTAGTGTGCACTTGTGAGGATGTACAGTCGATTCCGGTTAATCTGACCACATCGGGACGCGATCGTTTTGGTCCTAATAACTGGCTGGTCCAATTAAACGAACATGCCTTATGTTACAAGACGGGACGTGTTATGTAACATATTATATGTTTATTAAACCTTTATTGTGCTATTTAAACGTATAGCGAATGTACAAGCAAGAACTACTGTTGCTTACGAACTTTGTACATTGAAAAATAAATTTGCAAACAGGTTTTTCGAAACGATCTACAACACAATGTATAGGTACTCAGCATGCAAAGCATAATACTGTAAAAAACAAGTTCTTA
>JAUZSU010071780.1:0-20604 GCA_034780255.1 Parotocinclus maculicauda | reverse complement strand
TGGAATAAGGCTGTAACGTAACAAAATGTGGAAAAAGCGAAGCGCTGTGAATACTTTCCGGATGCACTGTATATGCACAATGACTGTTCAACTCTCTCTATTTTCCATAACTGTAGAACTACAGCATGCTATAGTCTTTCTTTATTCTGATTAATTACCAAACAATAAAGGAAGTAGCAGAGTACAGTCACGTGGTCACTTTACTGACGACAGGCTCTTTTTGCTTTATGATCCCATTGAGGTGACATAGTGAAGAATAATTTAGTTCTGGCCAGTTGCTCTGAAAGTCACTGCCCAGCGGCCGGTCTCCTCGACTACTATTAGATTAATCCTGACACACCCAGCTATGAATACTTGACCAAACTGAAAATAGAAAGTTTGTCAAACGCACACACAGACACACACACACATTTAAAAAAGACATATCAGCCATCATTCCACATACAATACTTTATTTATTTATTTTATTAACAATACACATAAATAATTTCATGGTTTCATAACAATATTCACAAGTAACCACCTAGAGAATCTAAAAAGCTTTGGCACTAACACTAGACGATTATTCACCTGGTGAAGAAAAAGGTTTAAAAACAGAACTGCACAAAACATGAGGAGTTAATGACATCAAAGTACAGTTCTCCCACGTTTCTGTAGTTAGTGTCTCTACATTCCGTTCTGAGCTTTCTGCTCACTCGTTCTCCTCACACCTATGCCTGATTTTCATCTCGGTGAATTTCAGCGAGTACTGCAAACCCGTCCAGGAATACCACTCGATGCCATCAGCGTAGGAAGAGTGCTGGCCGCGCAGATACTGTCCGTTCAGGTTAGACATGTGACAGTTCCGGTACCACCAGGCTCCGTGGTAGAAGGAGGCACAGTTGTTTTCTGAGTGGTCGTTGTCCTTGTCCTTCGTTGTGAACTTCATGCCATTGTGTTTGAGCAGTGAGTCACCTAAACAGAGAGTGAGATCGAATGAAAGGTTGGAAGGAAAAGGTAGAAAGAATCTGAGCAGCAATGAAAAATCACCAAGTCGCTACATCTCATTGCTTTCCATTACACAATTAAATTGCTTTAAATAACTGAAACTGATTCAACAGGAAAAGCAGTACAGAATGTCTTTTATCTTGTCAAACCGCAGCTGATTCTTGGTACATCCTGTTGAATCTCTTTTGCTAAAATGTTGTATATCAGATTAGATGTGTTTAACAAAAGCAAACAATGATTCATATTTGGTCAAGCTTTGGGAGGAGCAGTGAACGTACTGATAATATAGGCCAAAAAAAGAAAAAGACAGAATGGAGCATGATGGTTAATAGGAGTCTACCACTGCTTTCAAGAAAAGTAAGAAGTCCAAAGTTTG
This sequence comes from Parotocinclus maculicauda, assembly GCA_034780255.1. Lineage (NCBI taxonomy): Eukaryota > Metazoa > Chordata > Actinopteri > Siluriformes > Loricariidae > Parotocinclus > Parotocinclus maculicauda. The sequence continues at coordinate 19,241 of JAUZSU010071780.1, read as the reverse complement.
GGCACCCCTGGTCAGCATTTAGCAGACACTAATCAAGTGCAATGAACAACTAATGCAATCGTCAAGGTTCAATCCAACTAACTGATGGTAAAGTGCCTTGCTCTAGGACCCAAAAAATCAGCTTTATAGGACATCAACCTTCTGATCAATACACTAGTACTTTAAGCTCTGCAGGGAACAAAACAAGTGGGTTGTAGTATAAATAGCTTAAACATAAAATATGAGTAATATCATGACTTTTGATGTGAGCAACTCAAATCTTTACAGTGTTGCCATGGAATATTTTAACATCTAGGTGACACTCTGTTCACCAACATTTTCCTTCACACATAATAATTACTGTAATACAACCCCAAATCAAAATGTTGGAACTGTAAATAAAAAATGCTAATAAAAATGCAGTTCTCTATACATGTGCAAGCAGTATGAACACAAGATATTTATTGTTTTGTTCATTTGTTAATACACATCCAGTCCTGCATTTCAGGCCTGTAACACATTACAACAAAAGTTGGGATGGTGCAATTTAAAGGGGATAGTAAAGAATAAAAAAAAACAACTAAAAAATCATGTGATTTCAAACAGGTGATTGGGATCATGATTTGGCACAAAAGCAGCATTCAGTTGCCTGGGGAGCAAAATTGGGCAGTTTGTCAAAAAATGTGAGATCTCCAATTTGTCAAAAAATTTGAGAAAATGATTGAAAATATTGAACATTTAAAAGACATTTCTAGGTCCCAATAAATAAAATAGTAAATACGACTAATTCAATATGTAGAGAAACAGATGAGCTACAGTCCATAATTGTTTAAGTACAATTAATTGATTAATTGATTGAACTGCTTATCCTAGTCAAGGTCTAAACGAGAGCCGATGCCCAACCGGCAACATAGTTCACAAGGCCCTAGACAGGCTGCCAATCCATCTTACGGCACACACTAAGGGCACTAAGAAACACCAATTAACATAACACACATGTATTTGGAATGTGTTAGGAATCCTGAGTACCCGGAGTACCCAAGTGAACACACGTAGAACATACAAACTCCACAAAGGCTGAGCGCAGGGTCCAGATCGAGCCGGAGATCTCAGAGCTGTGAGACGGCAGTGCTAACCACTGCACCACCATGCCAGCCTTAGTGTGGTGGCTAAAGCTTGAACAACAAATAAGCAGAATATAAACTTAAAAATACACAATGTCTAAGACTTTTGAACTACTATTTTTACACCCCATTCATTTGTATAGGAAAGTGTCTGTAGATTAGTGATATGGCTGTATGGTTATGGTGGCTGGCTACTCTCTCCTTCTCAGTTTCCAAATGGCTTTTACCCCCTGCTCTGTTTAAGCAGAATGATGGACTGTTTCTTTGTTGAATGTAATGTTGCAGTGAGTGTAATCTATTCGAAAATCTCCGAAGCAAGCTTCACTGCAGCACCTTGCCTCATGCTGGCTCTGTTACCAGGACAAAGGCGTGCCCGCTGATATAGTTATGTCCTATCATAAAGCAGAGTTACACCTCATAAATCCTGTTCATATGCTTGGAGAATTCATCAGTGTGCTCTGAGAGGTGACGCGTGACCAAAATGATGGTGCCAGTAAAACAAGGCAATGTGTGGCGTGTCAAGATATTCTATTAGCTTCTGAGGTGACAAAAGATTCAGTATAAATCTGAAATATGCTAATAATTTAAATAATAAATTACAACATAGTAGGTGGACTAGCTCAGACACCTGAGACTTGAGAAAATGTGTCCTAGCTAATGTTTTTTGATTGTAGTTGCCCATTGGGAAAGATTGTTCCAGATATGGTAGCCACTATTTATAATATGTAATGAATGCTTATTAGATTTCTCTGCTAAATATTAGGATTAAGATTTTGCGCTGATGTGAAAGACATTTGATGTTATAACTACAACTTGCTACTCACTTCCAAAATTAAGACGCTGAACCCAGAAAGATTGACAATTGAACTAAAGTCAAAGCCAGATTTATTTTATAGTGCGTATTACAATGGAGCATTATCTCAAAGCAGCTTTACAATTTTCTATAATCTTCTATTAGAGAAGTCCAACAACCAAAATTAGAGTGACTGTGGCAATTAACTCCCTAAATGTTACAAGGCATTAACCTTGAGAAGACCAAGGCTCAAAAAGGGACACATACACCATTCATAGATATGTGATATTGGATAATTTTCCTCAATAAATCAATCACCAAGCATAATATTTTTGTCTCATTTGTTCTCTTTATATGCCTTCAGGAATTTTCACAAATTTTCAAGCACCACATTATACATTTAAATTAAATGTTTAATAACATCACCTACCATTTATCTAAATAGCAACCAGAATGTTAACTTGATGATCTGTGTGATATCCGACCCACCCGAAAGGCACTGCTGGGACTCATACCTGGGTCACTGCAGTGGTGGACTAGCAAATTGCTGCAGTGCCACTTGAGTGACTGGTACAATCCAAGCAATTAAAGGTTAGGACCTTGCTCAAAGGCCCAAAAGTGGAAGCTTGGCAGTGCTGAGCCTGGTACTGAACCCTATGCCTGGTCAACAGTCCAGTACATTAACTGCTGTGCTACCACAATGCCTATATGACCTTATTTTTAGGGTAGTCAAACTCTGCTATCCAAACCCCTGGTAACTGAATTCACTCTGTAACATGTTGGATATTATTAGTTTCCTAACCCTCTGTCCAAACCACTATAACCAAGTATGCAAATTGAGTAAACTGGAATTCTCCAGTTTAGTTTTATTCAGTAGTGAATTATGGGGTAATACTGTACTTGTTTATTCTGCATTGCAATATTTAGAAATAAACATAACTGTGAGAAAATAGAGGGCATATTATACTTTTGTAATTCAAGTACTTGTGAGTTAAGAGCCATGCATAATGAAAGAGTTACAGCTTGGCATAGCTCGGGCTTGAAACTGGACCTTCTGGTCCATAATCCAAAACCTTAAGGGCTGCACCATCACAGTCCCAGTTTGTAATTAAGTGCTTGCATAAAAGTACTGGTAGATAACATGGCATTTACCATGGCATGCTAGTCTTTGGCTATGTCTACAGAAGTACATGCTTCCAACCAGTAAAGCCAGAAAAGGGTTATGGGAGAATGAGTCTCCAAAGCCTCTATATTGAACTTTAAATCAGTTGCCCCGGTCTTAAACTCGCACCCTCCTGTCAGAACTTTCCTTTCTCATTTCGCTGATGGCTGGACTCTGCGGGTGTTGCCTTCCATTTGTTCGGCACACTATTATTTAAGTTGTCTTGGATGCAGGACTTTCTTCACCCAAAATAACCTCAATATGCCTTTCAGAGGAACTGCATTTCACAGATTTTTGTTTTCCTTTTTAGTTTTTTAATGCTCTTGAACTAATTTCTGTCATGTAGCACAGCAGGTAACAGTCCAGATACCCTACAGGCTGATTAGATTAGAATTCCAAACTAAAAATAAGTCAGCACTGACAAGTACATTGTCTTTTAATTATGCTTTTGAAGTCATGGCTCAGTGGTGGGTTTCCATAACAGCATCTGACCTGCCCTGACTTCTGCTTTTGCTCGACATTTTGGAAGATGAATTCAAACAAGTTCAAATTTTTTTGCAGGGCACTGACACCCAGTCAAACCCAAATCATCAAAATCCTCAACAATGTAATAACTTACAAACATTGAATTATGCAGTCCAAAAAAGCTAGATAAGGAAGGTTTTTTTTAAAGGGAAGTAGCCAAGTAACAACTTTTGCAAAATGAGAACAAAATAAAAAAGATACAATCTCACAAAGATATGACTGAAGATCAAAAGAAAAGATAGTTATGAAGCGACGTACCACAACACTTTACAACAATATTTAACATATTTAAATTACATTGCTAAAACAAATTTAATGGTGGCAAAAGACTTTTGCTCAGTACTTTAAAGCTTCTTATGGTATATCCATTATTGATTTTTATAATATATTACTTAAATATATATGCAGATATCCAAAGGTGAGGCAATAAAGAGCAAGGTTCCCTAGATGCATTTGCTCCTAAAAAAATAAGCAATTTAGTTTCTTACACTTGACCAGGGCAAGTGAAAGTTAAGGATGGCCAAACAGTGTGACCTTGGCAGAACTGGGATCTGAACATACAACCTTCTGATTAGCAGTGCAGAGCTTTAATTACTGTGCTATGCATTTGATTAAAAGTCAGTAGTCAGAGACATAGCACAGACCTGGCTTCAGACCAATAAGAATAGCAAATCATTTTAATCCCGGAACCGGGAGGCACACTGGCTAATTGGAAAACAAAGAAAATGCTTTCTTCTCTTGATTTATGTAAATAGCAGTGTATGTTTATGTCTCCCATAATAAGTAACTGTCCAGTTTTATTGAATGCCACAGATGTGGTGTGATGCTTCATTATCACTGCTCTTTCCAGCAGTATGAAGGTCAGCTCAGTAACTTTGACCCATTGGGGAGACAGAAGCACAGGGATGGATCAAGTGCAGAGACCTAATTAATGTAAGAAACTGGGACTGAGCAGGTAAAGAATATTTGCCTTTAAGCTAACACTAAGATAAATTGCCAGACATGTCATGCTAGTTTCGATGCTTAGGGGCAGCACAGTGGCTCAGTGGGTAGCATCGTTGCCGTACAACAAGAAGGTCCTAAGTTCAATCCCAGGGTGTAGTGGCCTTGGTCCTTTCTGTATGGAGTCTGCATGTCTTCCCCATGTCTGTGTAGATTTACTCCAGGCACTTCGGTTTCCTTTCACAGTCCAAAGACATGTGCGTTAGGTTAATTGATGACTCTAAATTGGCATTGACCTGTGTGTGTGTATATATATATATATACAAGTTATCTATATATATATATATAGTCTTGAGATAACTTGTGTATGGATATAATCTTGTGTATGTCGCCAAGATGGTCATTGATGCCTATAGCGACATTAAAGAAGCCAAATAAACAAACAAAAATCTATACTTAGATTTTTTTTCTGTTTTACATTTATACAGATCCAAAATAATTAAAAATAAATTAAGTGACATTTATATATTCATCCATGAAAAGCTCAGTCTTTCAAGGCCTAAAATGCCTTTATATCTTAAAAAACGTTGGCTAGTCCATTTCTAGACTGCTCCATTGTTAGCATTTTATTTAACCTTTCAATTGACCCATTATGAAAATCATGCTTAAAGAGGATTTAATATATATAGAATTATATACAAAAATTAATAATTGTATTAATACCTACATTTGATGGAACAATGACGGGCAAGGGCAAGTTAAGTGGTTTAGGTCGAATGAGTACTAACAAGGAAGAAGAGATAATAAAAAAAGAAAAGAGTCATGTCAAAAAATAAATAAAAGCAGCAAGTGTAAGACAAAAAGAGCATGTACATTAAGCATGTAAAAGAAGCAGTAAAGAAAAAAATTGAAAGAGATAGAGGAACTGGAAAATACAATGCCAGTAAAGAAAAAACATGTTTTTACTGACTTTTTCCAATACAAAATATACAAAATACTACAGACACAACTGTTCTTCCACCACTGAAAAAGGTTGGTCATTTAACCTGCTGAATTCAATTATTTTTCAGGCTATTTGCTTAGCCTCCTGACTGTCACGCTCATACAGGCGAGCGTGGGCTGCGTTAATTGCTGTCTATCTGTTTCTGCTCCGAGTACCTTTGTATTCTCTGCAGTGAGCCTTAAAAACTCACCATAGTTCGTCAAGTGTTTGTTCTTTAAATAACATATTAAACTAGTTGTGTTGAAGCATTTTAATGCGCTTCCCCGGCAAGGTATTTTTTCGTTTCACGTGTTGCTGGATGCAAACTTTACATCACTCTCATAGACCATGTTAAAGGTCCACACGGCAGACAAGTTTATTTATGATTTGCTGCCGTGCACAGCGTAAAGGAGAGGGGGCGGGGTAATTGGTGATCTGTTTTTGTGATCGGTAATAAAAGGTATCGATCGGCATATGACGATCACATGCTTTGTCAGGGAAATCATGGAAATCATGGAAATAATGATCGGTTTCCAATCAATTACAACACCACTAATAATAATATAACTAATAATTAAGTAATAAATGTTATAACTATATATTATCATGCTTTCTCTTTCACAAGCTCAACAAATTTTTTGGAATATGATCTAAAAAAATTGCCTATTTCGAACATATCTCATTACCCTGTTTCATCCAAACGTCTCAGTAACTAAATACTAAAGCTCAGGACAAAGTGACACTAAAGTGAGTGCAATACCTGCAGTGCCTGAGTAGTCTGCTATGCTTAATGTGTAGCCGTCATCATCAGGGTCAACAGAGAACAAGCCCATTCCAAATGATCCGTACTGCGCAAAGGAAGTGCTGTTCTCAAAGTCTTCCAGGTCAATTCTCAGCTCATAGTTAGCTTGAATGGTCAGAGCATGAATCCTCTTTAGGCCTGGAAAAGAAAGAAAAAACAAAGGGTTGTATAAAGGGCAACATATAATGGTATAGTGACAGTAGTCTGACATACAGTTAAAGCAGTTATTTATGTGATTATGGATGTGAACTATAACTGGTAATGGGAAAACATTTATACATGTGGCCACACTGTTGTATGTAAAGAACATCCATCAGAGTGTGGTCTTCAAAACACATTTGTGGAAACATATTGGGACAAACATTGCTTTACAGCAACCTCATAAAAGAAGAGTCAAAGACTCTAAACAGCTTGGGCCCCATACATTTACAATTTGATGGATTGTGCACTCATTGGGGAGTTTTAAGACCATTGTTGCTCGATTGACCAAATAAATATCACATCACCCAAATTACCTTCTAAGCGATTAAATGCCTAATGGCCTAATGTACATTATTCTCTAATAGGAATATCCCTAAACACGTAAGTAATTCCACCAAATAAAATTAAGAATAATGTTTTGGAATTTGCAATAGAAATGTTGTGTAAGCAGCTCATGTGAAAAAAAGTACCACCATCCCTGAGTTAAACCTGTTCTGTACAGAGAAATGTGCTAGAATTCCTTCAAACTGATTTATAGAACCTATCAACAGACACTAAAATGTTTAGTAGCAGTTACTTCTGCAGAAGATCATCACCCCAGAAACTAAAAGCACATACTTTTACTACTCACCGGTTTAATACGTAATATTGGATTATTTTCTTCATTCAATGTATGACCAAGTTTAATATTTTGTCTCGACTGGAACTTAGCAATAAATGTCTTTAGAAAAGTGGTTTCATTTATTTGATTCACAAATTACAATAGAACTAAAATAAACTAAAAAATATAAAAAAATGTGAGCTACTTTGCAATAAAATAATTAGCTTACTTTGCCAATTTGTCATTTAACTTAACTACTACTTAACAATACGTACTTAACAATAATTAATCACAATGACTTTTGTCTTCCTTGTCCTGAATACACAGACATATTTGGTTAAAATAAATGGTAAAATAGTTTGACCTGAGTCACAGGGATAATGAGATTGGAAAAATGAGAAAGAAACTGCTTTTTAAGCTTCATGTCACCACCAATAGTTTCTCTAACATAAGACATGCATTTGGATAGCGAGAGACTCCCTTGGCATACAGAAAAACAGTGATCAGCTTAAGAGGTTTTAAGTTATTCAAATTATTATCAGTTATTAAATTAAAATAATTTGAATTATCTAAGCCATAGCCATCCATGATCAGGTGTTTGAGAGCCTGATTGGTCCTGCTGTTTGTGTGGGAGGGTTGGTTTTTCTCTCCTCTGTAAGAGACATAAGCTTTACATTTACATTTACATTTACGGCATTTAGCGGATACCCTTATCGAGAACGACAGCTGATATAGTCTTACGATACAAGCTTGTTTAAGGTAGCTTGGCAAAAGTGGGATTTGAACCCTGGACAATCAGGTCCATCAGGTAAGGACCTTAACAGCCTAGGCTACCGCAGTCCCGCTTTACAGTATAGGGCACTCCTACAAGTGTGCTAAACATCTCTATTGCAGTTTGGAAAGACATGTTGCTTTGGTGTGTCTTTGCGGGAGCATGAGACTAAATCGAAAAGGCAGACATGCTGCAAAATAAAATGTAACCCTATGTAGGAATATGCTCTTGGTCAAATTTAAGATTTTTATATTAATATTTTTATGTATTTTTAGAGCTGTTGCTTTAAAAAGGTTGAATACAGCAGCATAACCTCAGCTTGAGGTTACAAATTGAATGTTCTGCAGGGAGCCATAATTTCTTAACTGCAGAGCTTTTCACTTTAAAAACAATGTATTGTGTAAGCTACAGAGATGACAGGAACTTATTAGCATAAGAGTTAATGACAAAACTGCCTTTGGGCCAAGGCGTACTGAATAACTTGCTGGAGTTAATACTTTCACGGCGGCCTTCCCACAGCACGTTTCCAGCTGCGTGATTCACGCCAGAGGAGGAGAAAGATCGATTTCAAATTAACTTTAACTCAAAAAGAAACATCACTGGAAATGGGCTTAATAAAATTAGGTTCCAAATGGGTGAAGACAGACACAGTCAATAATTATTTTTTTCTCTCTCTCTGCAAGAGTTGAGTTGTGCTGAAATAATGAGAAAGATGGATGTGTCATCTGTTATCAAGAAGAGAATAAGAGCGGTAGGGTGCTACCAGCAGCCGAGCATAACTATAGGATCTCCAGAGCGTAAACCCTACCCTAATGGCTTCTGCACCTAGTAAATGGATGGAATCGTTGCCAGTGGAAAGCTGTTTCACCACAGGAATCCAAAGGGTATCCTCGCTGGTCTGGTTTTATAAGTCATATTTACACAAAATTGTGTTTATACATAATTGCACCGTGGCGCTCTGAGATTTTTACTTCATATATATGAGCATGTAAGAAAACAGCTGATCTGCTGACCACTGTGAGAATGTTATGCCACTTGTCTTGTGATTAATGGGATGCTAGAGGCAAGCACTTAACACAGGAAGAACATACTAAATAATACAAAGAGAAAAAAACGATTGAATCCATTTCTCCAGTGCAGTGTAATACCAGCTTTACCTGTACAATGAATATGGATAGAATTAACATAAAGTGTGTATACAGGGGGACCAAAGTTTATTTACATGAGTCTTCATACATAGAATAACAAATAATACACATGACTAAAATTTATGTAGAGAACATACATACAGTTAACAAATGTAGGTAGCATAAGCTAGCAGAGTATGTACATAGAATTAATTGACTGTATACATGTAGAATAGACTTATTATTGTAACACCAACAGCTCCATAAAATATCATGAGTAATATTTTTGGGGTCAGAGGTGTGATCAGTCATCGCAGGAGGTAAGTGGAGTGGCTCTTGGGCAAAATTAACCTGGCAATAGTGGACAAACAGTGGAACAGCGATGACACAAGGACGGTCATGCAACAGTGGCAAAGATGCTCAAGTCTGCAAAGCCAGTTTATTTACTTAAAAGGGACATTTTAGACTTCCTATTTAGTGTCTATAGTTATACAGTGGTACCTTGGTTCTCATCATTAATTTTATACTGAAAATGATGATTACCGAGATAACTTTCCCCTAATAAAGAATAATGTAAATGAAATGAATCCCTTCTAGACCCTCAAAAAATCCACACTTTATAAGGCATTATATGCATTAATTGTTTTGTGAAATATGTTTAAAACATTTACATTAACCCACATTTTTCTTAAATTATTAACACAAAACTTATTTTATTTCAAAAACTGTTGATAAAATCTAATGTAATAAAATTAGTAATGGATTAAAAGTTAAAAAGAAATTCAAAGAAAAACTATTACATTTTTTGGCAAAACGGTTCTCAGTGATTTCCTTTTGGTTGTCTGTTATCCCTAACTTTTTTAGAACTCATGGGGAATTACTTGCATTAAGAATACTGTACTATAGAATTTAAAAACAAAATACAAACACAAGAAATACCGTAGATATCTGCCCTAAGTGACAGCTATTGTGAACCTGAGTCACTAAATCACTGTGTACTGAATTGTGATCTGATGTGTGGGATGAAACTAGTCGCACAACTTGACTTGACCGTCTCTTGATCGTTTTCTTGTCAGAAATCTGTCAAAAGTTATTCTGAGGCTGGGACCAGTACAAGTGTCTTAATGCATACAGGTTCTATCAAGCATACAGAGTAACGAATAAACAGTTTAATAGTCAATTGTCAGTAGCAATTGTTGTAGCAAAATGTGTTGAGACCAAATTGGAATAGTTGTAAAGTGGCGATGTATAAGAATACTGTATTTATATTGGAAGTCAGGAATGTCACATTAGTTCAATGCAAACATTGTATTAATTATCTAACTTTTTTCGTATTAATTTTATGTTCTACTGTGTAGCTTATTTAATAAAGACAATACAGAACCTACAAAGTGCAATAAATACATATACAAGACCTTTCCTCATCAACACAACTATCTTTTGTACTACTGTTACTCCAGGTCTCAATAGGAATGCATTTATATTGTAAGCAGTATTTTAACTAACTGTTTACAATTTTTTTTACAAATAAGGATTTATAATTCAATTTAATCCCAATCACTACTAAATAATATAAGTTAATTCATTTTCTTTTCTTGATAAATAATATTATCATAAACAAATGAATAAAACAAATGTCTGGAATGAGTAAACTTACATCTTCAAAACACCAAACTCGGACATTAATCCTAGTTTTTTCTTTGGTGGCACCAGCTGTCCAGACTTTACATGAAGTTTTATTAAAGCCATGTCTCTAAGGGTTATCTCTGTTTAGATGTGAATTTAATACATGGTCTGTGTGATTTGTAATGTTTTAGTAAGTGATTGTTTAAACAGACTGGCTGCTTTCTCTTCTTGTCGGCCTTAATATTCATACGTTGTGTTGTGTTTCTGAAATAGGAACTGCTATTCCATCAATTTCCTGATTTATTTTTTTATATAAGTCTGATATAAGCTCTTTGATAGTCTAAGTCAAACTTTGAGTGCATACTGGAAATGAGGTTTATCCATTATTTTAGGACATAGGGTGAAGGTGTATGTGTGTTTGTTTTTTTCCTTTATTAAAACATGTTTTAACGTGGGGGTTCTGGTGTCTGTCTCTGGAGAAGTCTATAGCAGAACCAGCTGGCTCGAAGGATGGCCCCTCGCCCCAAACACAGACTATTTTATCTGCAGAAAATGCCCTATTTGTTCAGTCGACAACACTGGAATCCGGGTCTATGCTAGCATATAGACCAATAGTGTGCCACTGTGTCTTCCTATGAATACAATGGGGAAAAAAGTCTGAGACCATTAGATAAATGTGTTTTGTATCTTTGTGGAGACGGATTCATACTGCAGCCAGATAGCAACTCAAAACACACCCCAAAGCTTTGTATAAAGTACTTGAAGACCAAAAAGAAAGACAGACTAAACCAGTCAATCAGTAGCATCAAAAGATGTTGGCTTTAAATATTGTAAAATAGATTTAGTACAAACATGTGGAGGCCGTGCCAGCTTAAAAGCATGCCTTCAATACTGTAAAAGAGGAACATAACAAATAGTAATTAATTCAGCTTTTTTTAAGATTCTACTATACATTTGTTGATCAGGCTGCTTATTTTATTTGTATTTGACTTTGACTACTGATCTATCAAAGATGATATTGTGCATGTGCAATCTATTTAAAATCATTTAAATAATTGCACAATTAAAAATGTTTCAAGTTGCATGTCCGAGCAATAAGTTAGTTCACGTCTTTAGCATTTATCAGAAGCCAGCAGAACATGGTTGTTTACTTGGTCTCAGTCATATTCAGGCATTCTCAAGAAGTGGTTGTGTTACTGACATCCATGCATGGACACAAAGTGACAGATGAACACTAGAACACTAGTCAGTATAGAGCAGAGTTTTATCAAGAAACTGAAAAAACCCTGGAGACTCGAGTGCTAACGAAGATAAGATCTGGGCATACGTACACAAACTGTCCAAAACAAATGGCATGACATGTGTGGGAGTAAACGGCACAAGAAAAGGAAATACAGGGTTTAAATAACTGAATTAATGAGAAAGAAACAGCTGAAGTATATCAGGAAGTCAGATTGCAAACAAAAGGTGACACAGGGATGACATGGAAGGAGCAATGGAAGCTTGGTAGTGTAGTCTGGAAGGACTCTAGTCATGGCACTGAATGTGTATAGTACATAACTAATTTGTGTGAAAATATAGCACTATTGTAAACCCAGAAATGTCAGGTATTAAGCATAAAAGCAGTTGGAATGCTTTTGCTAAGAAGTGGTGAGCCATAACCATGGACTCTAAAAAAAAATAAGAAAGCTGCGGGATGCATAGGCTAAATACGTTGAACATTCAAACTTTTGGACATGCAAATCCGTTCTCGGAATGATTCCCAGCAGAGAACCAAGGCTGTATGACTCTATGGATATATCTATGGAAGCTCTGTATTAACATTACAACTTTTTATACAATACCAAAAAATTGATAAGGTGTTCCTGTCTAGGCGTGTAAAGCTTAGAAATCGGTTAGAATTTCATACACTGTATGTAGAGACTCAGTCTTCAGAGATTCAGTTCAGCACTGATATTTTTCTTATATTTTTTCATCCAGGTGTTAATAAATGAACATGTTCCTTCTCAATGTGTAAATGTTTTGTAGTTCATGTTGCACTCTCAGGCACAGCTCTGCTTTATTTTCTCCTCATGCAACAAGGATCTGTCATACATTTTTAATCCCTCTCCTCTATCTGTGGAGCAGGAGGGTCTGAGGGACGTGTCTTGTATGGCTGTTCCTCTCACTCTGTCATTGAGTACTAAAGAGAGGAGAGATGAGGAGGCTACCCACAGCTACCATCGATCACACTCAACCTTATACACACACAACACACGTACAGAAAACATTCCAAGCAACTGTATGACAGAAACTGTAAATCAAAAATAATCAGCCTCTTTCACAGAAAAAAGAGGGACAAATAAGTCAGATAAGATAAGATATTTAGATAAGATCACATTTAGTGCACTAGCTATTAACCTGTAATAGGTCAGAGACTGTTTTAGTCAACACTTTAGACTGTGCCTTTGTAAGAAACCCTTAAAATTGTTCCCATACGGGTGTCTGCCATTGTCTTTGCAACGCAATCTCAACAACATAATCTGATAGTTCTCCTTTGCAGCACTATACCAACACAATAAACCCAAAACAAGCCACAACACACAATTTCTGTTTAAAAATTTCAGTAAGTAAATCACAAATACACATAACCTTTTGAGGGCTTAATCATCTGTGCAAGGTAGATACACAAACAAACAAATGTAGACAAACAGAACACAGCATAACATTAATCCACTTTTTACATACAGCACTGTGCAAAAGTCTTAGGCCAGGATTAGATTAGAATTTTTTTTAACAATCCTACAGTGTAGTCTCTGGGCTAGTGATGTAATTTGGTATAATCACCATATGTAATTATTTTGCATCCTCTCTATTAGCATGCAACAGAAAATATAGCAAATTTGTATACAGTATTAAAAACAGAAATAATAGCTTTTATAAGCTACAGCAACAAGTATTTAGTGGGCTCTCCCCTTACACTTGAGCAATTGCAGCATCTGACAGCTGCTTCAGGAAGCCAAGTTACCCATTCTGCAGTCCACTAAAGCATAAAAAGGAATGATCTCTATTATAAGGGTTACAGCCAAGAAAGCTATTCACAGGGTGAAAAGAGTTGAGGTTAGAAAAGATATGCTAAAGCTCACGAAGACTAAAATGAAAACCAGTTGAAAAAGTATTATAGAGTGACAAATCCAAGTTTCTATATGTTATATATATTATATGTTATATACAGTATGTTTATATATGTTATATATGTGCCATTATACCACTGCTAAAATGACAAATTTAATGGTGGCCTAAGACTTTTGCACAGTACAGTACAACCCAACATTGCACTTGCATCACGACACCAAAACATCTCAAAGAAACGAAACTTTACTTCACTTCAAGAATTAAAAATGCATGACACATAAATGAATTAGATGATTAAGTACTTAAATGAGTTCGGCTTTCAATTTGTCTTGACCCAATTCTATGCAAATTGTTAGAGAAAAGTTTTAATTAAATCAGATATGGTTCCTGGATTGTGTAATGTCTACAGTTTTTAAGCCTGATAATACATATCTGGATCAGTTTCTTCCTGGACCCGGTTGAGGCATTGCAGACTGAATCAGACACAAACATACTGAGTGGGATCTTGCCTCTCAGTACTCAGTACACTCAGTTTGACCTCTACAGTACTAAGGATGAATCCATTCACTGGAAAACATAATACTGAGAAATGAGATTCAAATCCTCTAAAGGAAAATAGAGCGCAAGGCTGAGAGACAATTTGTTCAAGATTGATGTATACCACGAATCAGACAGGAATGTGACATGGTTTAGAATGGCAAATCTTAACCTAGCCCTAACCCAGTATGTGTGTGTATATATGGGTGTGTGTGTGTGTGTGTGTGTGCGTGCGTGCGTGCGTGTGCGTGTGTGCGTGTGTGTGTGTGAAATACATTCTTTCAAAATCCTACAATGTGATTTCCTTGATTTATTTTCTCATTTTGTCTCACATAGTTGAAGTGTACCTATGATTAAAATTACAGACATCTTTAATATTTCTAAGTAGGAGAACTTGCACAATCAGTAGCTGCAAGCAGTAGCTTTGCCCCACTATACATTGCCTTTGTTTGACTAAGACTAAATATAATAATAATCAATAATTTTATAGGTTTTACAAAATATATACTAAATATGATATCACATTTTATTCTTGTATGATGAAAAAAGCTTAATCTGGTTTTAGAGACTCTGGTCTCTGTCCTAGTACTTAGATTCTGATTTGAACCCAATGTTCCCTGGCCTTGGTGTTGACTCAGACTGTACTCTTGCAGTCTGACTATAACACTGCACTCACACCTACGCCTGTGCCCCCTTGCTGTGACTTTTAGATGACAAATTTAGGTTAGCATTTGACTGTCTGGAAGGGAGAAATATATCTGAAGGCTCGAGTCACATGCAAATATCTGTTGTCAGGTCCATCTAAACAAAGAGCCAACTTGAGATCATCAAACATGGGGAATATCCAAATAACAGATTCAATGCTGGGGATTATAAATTAATATGACTAAAATGTTTAACGTTTTAAAACAGTGTTAACACTTTTGCCTTTTATAAAGATCAACAGGTAAAATGTTGATGCTTAATTTGCTTTTGAATTTGCTTAATTTAGGTTTTCTCACAAACTACTGTATGAGCCAGAGATCTGTTAATCCCATAAATGAATCAGCCAAAGATTATTACACTGAATGCAATGTAGGAAATAATAGAAATAACACCTTGGCAGAGCAAGGTGTTCAAGGTGTAAACACATGTTTATGTCAGATTTTACAATAAATTATCTCTAACAATCTAAGATGATGATTCTTGTGTCATTAATCAGCTCATTGTGGTCTTTTGAATCACAATTAAAAAGCTCTCAGATTGTAATTTTGGCAAGTTATGCATTTACAAAAGATGATTAAATTCATGATTGATGAATAAGCATATTTTCTGTACATTAGCCTTTTTGGTGACTAGCTATTTTGTTGCAGACCATTTAAGGTAAATAGGAGAAAGCTCAGTCTAATGGACACTGGCTGGTTTGGTAATGAGAGCAATTAGGTTAAATAAGCATTTAATTTCATAATGCCCTTCTTGTATGCTCTCAGAGAGTGTTGCAGCATTTTAGATTTTAGCCCAATTTTGTTAATATTATGAGCAAAAGCTATGAAAACAATGGCGACTAATGCAAGCAGAGTCTGTGTTATCTAATAGAGAAGGAAAAGTAGTCATTCTCAAATAATGAGATATGGCATACTTGAGAGCTTTGTGTCTAATATGGCTAGCTTGGGGTTTTAGGCCCCACACATAACCTTGGACCCTTGCATTCATGTGGATGTTACTTTGATCGATACAACACTATTGCATACCAGGTACCTTTGATTGCAATGGTTTTCCATATTTCATATGGCAAATATGGCAAATTTCTCTTTTAGCAGGATAATCCACGGTGCAACACTACAAACTACAAACATAATATACACTGCTCACAAAAATTTGAGGATATTCCAATAGAGAAAATTTCACTGTGAAATGTTACTTAAATTGTGTGAGCAGTATAGTTTAAGGTGTTGAACTTTCCAAATGTAAATCTGATCAAACATCTGTGGGATGTGCTGTACATGACTAATCCATGTAAATCCCACCTTATAAGACATAAAATAGCTTTAACTGGATCCCCAGTTGTTGGCCAATTGATGAAAGTAAACCAACAAACTAAGGCTGATACCATAAACTGAGATCTTCCAAACTCAAATAAATGTTAGTTTTCTTTCTGAAACCCCCAACTATTGTTCTTTCTTCAATCATTATTCTTTTATTAATAATAATTTCCAGCTTTCTTTCTTAAACCTTGAACTTAGCTGTCTAAGCTGAATTTATTGTTCATTTAGTTTTTCCCATTTATTCCTTTCACTCTTAACTTAATTATCTTTCTGATAATCCTTCTACCCTCGCTCTCACTCTCATTTTCCCTCTTTGTTTATGACTTTTTTTTAACTTCTTTAGTCTTCATTTTGATGTTTCTTTTCTACAGTTTAAACTTTTTGCTTTATTTCAATATATACCAATCCCAGGTCACAAAGAAGGACAAAAAATGACCCTTTACAATGACAGTTAAAGCCATGGCACAAGAGCACGTCTTGGTTTAGCTTTATATACTTTACCAAGCAGCTGCAACACATCCAAAGATGATAAGACCTCAGTCATAATTAGGCAACTTGGACTTTATTTCTCTGCTTCCCTCACAGGTTAGAAGTGTTACTGCAGTGCATGTCCCAGCTGTGTGCTATGACATATTTTCCATCCCTCAACAACCATCCAATAATGAAACTTACTTATGCAAATGTTTTTGTCACAGAAGGTCATGATTTGTTAAGAAATCATATACATAGCATGTACATTTTTTACTTGACTGTTCCTGTCAACAACCGCATATAACCTTATTTTATAACTATGTTAAATTGGCTAATTGGCTGGCAGACATTATTTATGGTTCTGTATCTATCTATTTATGGCAACTGTGACCTGCTGTAATTGTCACAGTGGCTCATTACACTTGTACGTTCTCAAATCTAAGAAACAAGCAGATAATTTTTTAGAATTTTAAAATATTGGAGCATGGTAATGCAACTTTTATCGTGTTATTCATTTTATCCTATCCAGTAGTTATGAATAAGTAATCAACCAAATGAAGAAAGCTAACTGTGTTGTGGGTATCAAACAAAGTCAGGATTTTAAGAAAGATTGAACCCAAGATGCATTTGGGTTATTTTCATTTATGGCCAAATAATTATTTGGTTGATTTACAAAATGCTTGCATCCAAACAGGCTTTTATTTGAAATAGAGACTTTCATCTTCCCAGTGGAGGACAATAGGTAGTCGGTAAT
This sequence comes from Parotocinclus maculicauda, assembly GCA_034780255.1. NCBI lineage: Eukaryota > Metazoa > Chordata > Actinopteri > Siluriformes > Loricariidae > Parotocinclus > Parotocinclus maculicauda. Next base: position 1,705 of record JAUZSU010071780.1, on the reverse strand, counting down.
AAGACTGAGATTGATTAAATACTTTGTAAATAGCAAACAAGGTCTTTGTATTATGCATTCTCAGACCTCCAATAAGAACGTACAACTGAAAAAAAGAATTTTCATTTTAGCTATGTAAAATGGAGCTTCATAATTCAAATAAAGACTCCCTGGGTTAATTAGTGGAGAAAGATAAGTACTTAGGGCAGATAATGAGCACAAGATTAATGAAAAGATTTGTAGATGTTGAACAAGGTCATAATTTGTTGAAGAAAATGGTGATTGGAGATTAATCCCAGACAATGGTTTGGTGTAAATTAGTTATGTTTTCACAGCTCAGTTGAGATTTCAACATTGTCCCAGCCTTTCTGGTGTCTGTTCACTGTCCTCAAGCTACACACATAAATCGCAATGTTTAGCAAAATTATAGATCTGTCAGTTGATCAGCTGGTAAAGTGATAATGATTTATTCAATCCAATTTTTGTCTTCAGATAATAAAAGCAAAATGTTCTTTTCTGTCTCAGGTAGGGATGCACTTAAATGAAAATTTGTGGTCAAAGCTGAAACTGAACAACATGAAACATTTGGTGTTTTTCTTAGTTTTTCATTAATTTTGCACTTTTTTTCATCATCACATACACTGAATAGCCCAAATGTATTATCAAAAAACTTAACCAACAAGTGTTTAAACATTCAACATTATATATTACAAAATAATTGAAACATTTTGTTTCAATTTAAAATAGCTTGTACCTACATATGTTGAAAAAATTATTACAGGAATATGTGCAATAAAATGAGTGAATCGCCTAATGTTCTATGTCTCAGGTGTTAAACATGCATGTAATTATACTTTTTATTATACATTTCTCATATTAATAATCTGACTCTTGCTAGTTTTCATCAATTTATGATCAGTTACAAGCTAAATGTGCTAAACCACAGATATCATATAGAACGACTTTAATTTCATAATGCTAGTCCTAAATTAGTGAAATACTAAATTCTAGAGTTTATGTGCTTCTTGGGTGTTCCTCCAAAAGACTTACGGAAATATAAAAATTGCGGTAAATGGCAGCAAATACAGACCTGTAAAACTTTGCTCACATTTGGGCAGACTAGGTAATGAAACAGACTTGTTGAAGACTTTAAAGCGACAGCGCATTTACTCGTTGAGAACTTGTGCAAGTTCTTGTTTCATTCAAATGGGCCTAAATAAATATTCAATTTACATGTCTTTAAAAAGAAGCCACATATGCGAACAAAATGCCTTGCTTTCAACATGTGTGCTGCTTTTACAAAAACCGCCTCGCTCCATGCTGTTCAATATAAATTTATTTGGTCTCTTAATTAGTTTCATATACCAAGTATTCGGTGCATCCCTAGTCACAGGGGTAGGATTTCTTCTGCTACTTTACCTCAGGATTAACCATTAATCAAAAATAAAGGTACTGGATACTATATAAGAGAGAAGTGAGAGTGTATGAAGAGGTATGATTGTTATGATAGCAGGTGGTAGTTTTCATTAGGACCCAGTATGCGGGATAGGTGTACCCCACGACGTATAATAAAAATGGGGAAATAATAAGAAATATTCAAAAGGGGGAATAAGAACGGAGCTTAAAGACTCCTAACAAAACAAAACTGAAAGTATAAAGGGTGCGCCGAAGTTGCATCCCAATTTGGGAGCAACACGCAAGTTTAGTCGCGAGAGGACGAGATCGG
>JAUZSU010071669.1:3551-20609 GCA_034780255.1 Parotocinclus maculicauda | reverse complement strand
GAACCAGCCGGTTATTAGGACCAAAACGATCGCGTCCCGATGTGGTCACATTAACCGGAATCGACTGTATATATACTATTAACAAAAATAGCAACCCAGATGGAAATGACAGAATATTCATGCCACCATTGTTGGAGGTATACTAGTTTGACACAAATACAGTAGCATGTGTAATGGGGTGCAGTATTAGTCTCTTTTAACATCACTTTTCAGAAAAATAAAATAAATATCTGCCCCAAACACCTTACCTTATCTCTCTTAACAAAATTGATTTTTGTTGTCCTTATGTTTTATAGAAGTTTGATCAATGATAATATTAAGAGTTTGGGGTGCATTTATGAAAATTAAGCTACAAGTATTTGCTTTTACATTTATTTTTGAATAAAAAAAATAATTTACATAAACATTATTACTTGCAAATACTTCCAAAATGTACTTAAGAACATTAGCACAGTATCCAAATCTTTACGTCAGATAGTAGCTGCATTGAATTCAAATATAGCAAATTTACTATAACTGTGATTATTTACTCTTAATATTGATCTTTGGTGTGTCCAATATGTATGACTGGGACAAACAGGCAAAGGAAATATGAAAGTAAGGGATGTATTAACATGCTTTATGAACTGAGCATTGATTGATACTGTATCATTCATTCATATGTCTCAAACATAGCCTGGCAAATACTGAACTAACAACCAGAGGGTCCAGGGTTTAAATCTCACATGTGCTAAGTCTTGGGCCACTGTTGGGTCCTTGAGGCACTTAACCCACACTTGCTTGGACAGTAAGATTGTATCCGTTGTAAGTTGTAAGCTGGGTAAGGGTATTTGCTATAAATAAGAGAGACTATAGCTGGTACTGTCACAGACTCTTGATACTCTCAAAGACCTTCTCAAAATGACCATTTATAGAACCAAATAACCAAAATATATTCATATATGAGAATACTTTAACAAACAATCACCTATCTCTTTATCAGACCTCTAATCCACAGTTCTCCACAGTGACGCAACATGCTCTACGCTTCTTATCAGCTCTGATGAAGAACAATGAAGTCTTTTCAGCTCTCACCACCCTCCCCCTAAAACCCAGTGCCAAGAATGCCAATTTCCAACCGTGGTGTGCCTGCAAGCAGATTTTTATTCATCAACGGGGAGATGCATTTAGTAAGTTTGGATTCTCCATTGTTCCCAGAGGAGAACACTCAGTAAGGGAGACACAGTCCATGCCAGACCTTGACCCCTCCGAGCAAGCGGGTCCCTCATCACAACATTCTTGAGGAGATTTCAAATGTTTGTGTTTCTTTTGCAGACATTTTGCCAATTTTCCTCAATTAGCCACACAAAGGTTTCATTGAGCTGATATAGAGAACCTTAGGCACACTAACCTTATGCTTTCAAGTGCAGTACTATGAAGAAAAATTTATATCTGTTACCCACAGATCTGTCAGTTTAAATGAAACGTAGCATAAAACTGCTTCTAAAAAAAAGTAGATACGGTAATTTTTTGTGTTAAACTAACACAAAATGGGTAAATTTTGTTTTTTTTTGTGCTACAAAGCATATATGATTGATTATGAACCTTACCTGCACATAGCAAAAATTAATTTGAAAATAATTTGTACTATTAACTTAATAAAAACACATAAAATTACATGTTAATATTAATGTCTTCTGCCTATCCCATTTTTCAAAAAACCTATAATCTTATACAGTTGTGGCAGTCTAAGGCACCAGTGATTTGAACAACTTTGGCATGACAAAAAGGAACTACTATGGGAACATGCATCATCGCAAAGAAATATTAATGCACATTTTCAATATGGATATAATTGCAACAAGCTGAATTGAGGTTTAAACCCTTAGTTGAAGAGGCAGATGGAACTGTTGACAGTATTATAAGATGTGAGTCCACATTTGAACCATGGATTTTCTCTGAAAATACTATTAAGGTACAGTAAATGCAGCAAACCCCTCTTTCCCATGTAGAGGCATTATGTCAATCAGCAATGATCTGTGGCCAGTGTGGAAAACCTGAATCAGTTTCAAAAGATGCTCTTATGGAGCATTGCTTATTTAATAGTCTCTTTAAAGGTCTTGATATACTCCGGACATTTAGAGTGAATGTTGATCTATGTAGGAAATACAAAGACAACTCATGAATGAATCTTTTCTGCTTTTTTTCTCTCTCGCTCAATTCACAATTCTTCCATTGTGCTCTGGATCTGGCAGACAGAGTGTATAGACTCTTAGTCCTGATTGTATTTTGACAGCAAATGTGCTTGACTGTATATAAGTGTGTGTGTGTGTATGTATGTGAATGTGCGTGCACAATTTCAAGATTGTTTATGAACAAAACCGTTCAAATGAGAGGAACCAGAGTTCTGTTAATCACGTGTGGTTCACGTTTAAAAAATGATTCAATCTGGGATCGTTTTTGGGATTAATAGTTGGAAACTTACTACATGATTCATAAATACTCACCAGGAAAGACTTGGTCTCCAAAACTTAAGTCAAATGTAGATGATACAGATTATACAAGTTCTTATAATTAATTAATTTTCCTATTCTATTAATGTGAGTAGATCTGCATGTTTATTTTTTATAATTGCTGGTTTGGGATTCACACTTGTAAATGAGCAGTGTGAGATGAGACCCAATCAGACAAGGCTCAAAAAAATAATAAATTCATAGCAAACTTTATAGGTTTATAGGTAACTTTGACTTTAGAACAACAGTACTAAAACCCTATAAAGTAAAGATAGATTTAAGTAAACAGGTAAATGTAACTAAAATTACCTTTTGGGACTGGACATGAGATAACCCTCTCTTGGTTAAGGAATGAAGGTGAAAATTATAGCACTCGCACGCACTCGCACACAGACAGACAGACAGACCGACAGACATACATATTTTGCCTGTTTTGGAATTTCGAATAAAAGAAAAGTTTATCCAGAATTAATCAATCTTGTCCTGGAATTTTTATATACTTACTTATTATTAAAATACTTACAATATTTTATGTGTAAGCTTTTTGTTTGCCTTTCTATAATTTGGGGGATTTTAGATCGATTTGAGATATTTTTTACATTATATTACTGGATCTAATTAATACTACACCTTCACTTAACCCTAATAACTTCCTGGGTATTTCAGTTTCCTCCCACAAGTTCCCATAATGTGTGAGTGTGTGTGCTCTGGCTTTCCCTTTGCAAGGTAGAGTTTTAACTCTTAGCTTCCTGAGCCCATGTGGTCATATCTGTTACAGAATGATGCCAGTTTTTAATGTAGTGCCAATTAAGGGATCGAAGGTCATGGGCATTTAATGTTGGTTTTCGGACTTGGCGCTTACTTGCAGAGATTTCTCCAGATTCTCTGAATCTTTTGATGATATTATGGACTGTAGATGATGAAATCTCTAAATTCCTTGCAATTGCACGTTAAGAAATGTTGTTCTTAAACTGTTGGACTATTTGCTCACGCAGTTGCTCACAAAGTGGTGAACCTCGCGCTAGTTGCTTGTGAATGACTGAGCCTTTGGGGGATGCTCCCTTTATAGCCAATCATGACGCTCACCTATGGAATGTTCCAGGTGTTTTTTGAGTTCAGCTTTCCCAGTATTCTCGTATTCTGTTTTTATTTATGTTTTACATAACAATTCATTGGAAGTGAGGTTGTAGAACATGTCAATTATACAAACCATCTGTTCACATATTTGCTGCTATAGTCCAGAATATGACATAATAAGATAATCAGTTATTATTTTTATTCAATCCGAAAGTGGTCCCAATGATTTGTCTTATTATATATCCCATGTATACAAATCAATATTTGACTATGTAGTCAATAGTTAGTCAATAGGAGGCATTAAGTTTTGATCAGGGAGCAATATGCAGAACAGGTGGTGATGCAGTCATTCCAGTCCAGATGTACTGAACTGAGGATTAGGGTGTAGTACATAGACATAGTGTTTATCCCTCACTTTGGAGAATTACAACATTGCCTTATATGGTTAATGTAAATTCTGAGTCAATGTAATACTGCATGCATACTTCAGGATGAAATTTATGAAAGACTGCATGAATTACTTGTAAAACAAACAATTACATGAAATGAAGAGATGAATGAAGATGCAGAACACTGAATGTTAAGTAAATGTTTATTTTAATAGTGGCTCAGAGTACATTAAACATTATTTAATATTACATTATAAATATAGAATTATTTTAAAAGTTTAACCATTTATTAACTGACACACAATCCTTCTATCTAAATAGCTATGAATCATAGTCATAAAATATGCACTGATCACCTATAACTTTAAAACCACCCCTTTGTTTTACTCGTTGTTCACTGTATTATGTAAAAACTTTGTATGTTGTATATGTAAAAAATCATCAATATAACTCAGGGCTACGTTTAGCATTTTCTATCAGGATTGTGATTGCAAGAAAACCATACAGCTGGAGCAGATGATATTTGTAGCATAATTGTAAAAGCCAAATTTTGCCGAATGGCAAAAATGCAAGAATTCTTCCGATTTATAAATCCGGTGATAAAAATGACATGAACAATTATATACCTATATCCATACTCCCAACTCTTACTAAGGTACCTGAGATGATCGTGTACAGAAGACTTAGTGGTTACGTATACAAACTAAAGATTCTTTCTGTATCGCAGTATGGCTTCAGGAAAAATAGTTCAACTTGCTTGGGAGTTCTTGATTTGGTGGATTAATGATGCTATTGATCATGGCAAGCATGTCATAAGGATATTTATTAAAGGCAAGTAATACTATTGATAATGACATTTTATTTGGCAACACTGTTATGGTATCAGAGGCATAAAAATCTTTGAGGAAAATAATTAAATATGGAGACCCTCCAGGCTTCATATTAGGACCTTGATTATTTATTTTATATAATAATATTTTAACAAAGGCATCTGATGTTTTGCATAAAGTTTTGCTTGCTGACGACACTAACCTACTATATTGTATACTGTATATTGGGTTTAAATGCAATAAAGTATTACTTAATATAAAGAAAATAAATTATATTAAATTATGATCAACCATAAATTGTATTCACATGGAGCACATTTGCCGTTCCATTTCTGGGCAATGTATTTAAAGATTTAATTCTATATTTTATTAAATAAACTGCCCAAATATGTAGATTTGTTTTCCATAATTAGACATTTCCTTCCACTTTCCACTCTGCTTATACTTTCATAGATCTCTTTTTGAACCACACATTAACTACTGCAATATCATATGGTGTAATACCTTTCCTAGCCATTTCATATTACTCCAGTTTCTACAAAAAAAAATATACATGCAATAACCTGGTCTCAGTTCACTGCTCCAACCAATCCTCCACATTTATGGACTTTTGAGGCAACTTGAGCAAATTTTTTTTAACATAATGCATGCAGTATGTATCAGGTCATTAACAGGACAAACACTTATCTGTCTGGACTTATACCATTTCCCTTTATTTGCACACATATCATAACAGGAGGAAAAACTTATCTTAAAAGCTAAAACTTAAATGCAATAGCATTAGTATTGTTAGTATGGGTCCACGGATTTGGAATGAGTTAGATGTGCTGTATGGCTCTTGTTTGTAAATCGCTATGTTTTGTATTGATGCATGAATAAAATAAATAATTAGTTAAAAATCAACTCTAACATGTAATTTGTTACATGTGACACAATACAATCATAATGATGATGGAATATTATTCTGCTGAAAAAAGGCATATCCATTTTCTTTCTAATGTTTTATTACTTTCTCATAAATATACTTACCAGCTCCCTTTTCTTCATGCAGTCCATGATCATTATTAGTATCTGCTGAGACTGACACTTGCTGTAGTTAAAAGTCTTCTGTATAGTTACCAGTAGCTGGTCTCTGGCATCTTCACTTATTGTCCTAGAAATAAAAAAGCCTATGTGAATAAGCTGACTAATTATGAGACATCAACTTAAAATATGTAGCTTCATATTTAGACACCACTCCTACCCTTCCTTATCCGTGTGTTTATAGGCAAAGGAAATTATATCTGAGGCTCGGCCGATGCCATCGCACACCACCACAGGCACAGGAGGCTCCTCACGCAAGCTTTCCAGCACTACAGTGATCATGTTTGGACCTCCTTCCACTATTAGGCATACCAACGGCACTCCCTGACCCAAACCTTCAAGTCATAAAAACAATTATGCAAAATGGTTATATACTTAAATTCTTCAGTTTGGGCTCAATTTCTTTCCAAATACTAGGATGTTAGAACTGTATGTTTTCATTTATATGGAAGATGTAATTCCAATTTGATTTTTTTTATACAGTGTTGGCTTGTACAAGATTTACTTAAATAATTATTAACTAATATATTATTTGCTATTTCCCTCAAACAAGTGTCAAATATTGGTAAGATTCACATATAAAAAGTCTTTTTTTTTAAATCAAATATCAAATATCACACATTGGCTACTAATGACCATACAACATCATTGAGCAGTATCTCACTTGGAAGGGACTTTTCATATTTTATGTGTGTGATTTATCTAGGAAAGTTCTGGTTGACAGAAAGAAAAACATCTTTCCATACAGAGATAAGGACTTCTCATATTTTAGATGTTCACTCAAACTTCTGGTCATGAATGGGTATGGTATCTTCAAGATGTCCCTTGTTCATGAACAACTGCTTGAAGAGAGGCAGTTCTTTTCCACACAAGTACACAATTTGGTTTTGGATATGGCACTGCTTTCAGCTATAGTTTGAGAAACACGGATAGCTAATTGTAATAGGTCCTGTTGTGAAGTTGCCTGATTCGGGAGTGATGTGAGTGGTGACAGCTGAGCATCCCTTTGCTGTCCCTGCCTTATTCTAAACTCCAGGCATAGGATGACAAAGGGAAACCCACAGGTCACAGACATGAGCCAGCATCAATATTTTTCTTTGCAGCCTCATGAACACATAATGATGTGAATGACCTATTAGTCAGGTTTAAATCACAAACAGCATGTTGATGCTATCAAATTGTAGACATTAATCATTAAAGTTGAAATGGTGACTTGCATGTTAAAGCAGCAGAGGCATGGTAGTACTTGTTTACTGGGATGTACTCACGGGTGTTAATCTTCTGTAAAGAGATGTGCTTCTCCAGCTGCCTGCGCAGCTTGACCTCTGCTCCATACTTCCCACATGTGCCGTTATCAGAAAGGATAAAGTGAGAGTGGCTGCTGTTGAGCACAGCCAGCTTGCTTAAAGGGTTGGACATTGTTTGGTAAGGTCTGGTCACCTAAGTAAAATACATATGAAGAAACAGTAAGAACTCAGCATTTAATAACTTTGTATAAAGAGTAATTAATCTAAATCTTACATTTCCTCCTATTAGATCCTCCTTGCTTTCCAAGATTCCCCATGGAGCGATCCCTATGGCACAAATCTTGCCTCGCGATTTGGAGCAATGGTCTTTCAGTGCATCCCCAACATGACGAATCACCCCTTAACATAGTATAATTAATAAAGTATAGTATGTGATATTTAAGGTAATGCATTTAAGATCCAACTGTTAAATATGCTAACCTGTGCTAATTCCTGAAGTGAAGATCCATGCCCCGGTAGTTACTGCAGCTTTGATCAGGCCTTTTCCAAAGACCTGCTTGAGTCTGGGTTGCATTTCAAAATTCTGGAGGCCTCCATGAACAGATATGAGCAGGGTAGGCAGTTCCAGGTGCCAGTCTTTCACCATGAGGTGCAACAAGTTGTCGGGTTTAGTGTCGTAAGACACCCTAATATACTGGAAGAAAGAACCAATTTATGTCTCTGAAGCAGCTATATCAAGACATTATCAGTGTGATATGAAAAGTATCTGCCACCTTTAAATAGTCTAATCATTTTCAATTGATTTTAAAACAATTATTGAGATAATCTGTTTTTTGACAGATATACCAATTTAGTATTCAATAAATGTTTGAGAGGCTTGACTTTTATAAGAAATGTTTAAGAATTTGTACCATAGCCTTGTTGACAAATCCTGCTCCTTGGAACTCTAGGGTCCCATACGCATCGGTAGGGAAAGCATGTGTGTGCTTGACCACACTCCACTTCTCATGTGAAGGTTCCACCTGCACTAGTAGCTTCTCGACTGTCCCAGGTGGGATGGCAATATGCTGGGTTACCAAATGACCACAGACACACCTTAGGGAAAATGAACAAGACTGCTCATTACTGAAGAGTTTCAATTTGTATAGTAATATTATTTTGATACTCAAAGCATGTTAATTATTGATACAATTTTTTTCAAAATATAGCTAATATGGCTGGCCATACATGCTCAATGCTAAAAATCTTGTATTACTCTACATCTTGATTTTCTGGCTATTTATGTCATCTTAGTTACATGTATATACACTGCTCACAAAAATGAGTGGATATTTTAATAATGTATATGAAGCGATTAAAAAAAAATGATTTTATTTCATTAAACTAGATAAACAGAAAAGCAAATGAAAAGTCAAAGAAAGTTGTTTTATTACACAAATGAGATGAAAACTCAATTATCGTGACTAAGTAGCAAGTGACCTATTCATGGGGGTAAACAGAAGCACTTCAGTTTGTGAGTGACACTACACAATTTCTCTTCTAAGTTTAATTTTACTTCTAATTTTTAGTTATGTCATTACGCTGCTTAAAAAGAGGCTTACCGAGTTGGGTCCTTGGATGAAATCGTGTGAACACATTCTCGTTTCTGAAAGGTCCTTTCGATCCAAGCCTTTGGACCCTGCAAAACAAAGTGCATACATTGCGGATTGTTACATTGTGGTTTACTTTGCAATCAAGTAAGTGATGTCTGTCCCTTCTGGTTCTTTTGCAGAGCTATTACAGTTTCTATAAGAAGCATGTTTAATTCTTTTAAATTTAGCCTGGATAGAAACATTAATTCCATTTACAGTAGTAATCCTGAACTAAGGCATAAGCATTATAGTGCACAGAGGCACATCAAATGGATTGCTGCACAGAATATAAGTGCATAACTATGTGGAATGAAACTGTAAGAGATTAAACTACTACTGGAACTGCATTCTATTCAAACACTACAATGCCACAATAAATATTCTAACTAAAAAAGTTTCCAGCATAATGTTTTGAGAGAGATTTGGAAGAAATGGGGCAAAGCTAGTCCAATGACAGTGAACCACATTCAGCTCTTATTCTGTTTTGCTTGAAATTATTAGTGCATAGCAAATTAGACCTCGAATGCAGTCTGGATATTGGTCAATGCCAAGGAAACCCAGTGAAACAAAAGTAGCTTTTTTGAATGGACATGTCCAGTCCTGCAGGTTTTTAATCGTGCTCCATTAACTGGGTGAAAATAACATTCTCTGTCAGGGCTGTCAGTGCAGCCCTAATTAAGATGAAAGCTTCTGAAGCAAATCACTCCAGGAAGTTAAAATAGCGAGAACTGGACACAAACCCGTGTAACCATGACGTACCCCCTGCTATTCCTTTATATGGAGTGCTCATCTTTAGACCAAGGGATGAATCTTGTAGAAAAGTTTTTAAATAAAGTCATAATTTGAAATACGGTCACAAAAAGCAGAAAATGCATAGGTTAGTCCATCCAATAAATGAAATATTATACAAATAGAATGTTATACAAAAGTTCTTTAAATATGGAAAATTATTCAAGATGTCGCCTATTAAGTGTGGGGATTTCATATTTGATAAAGTTACAAACAATTGCACATTATTATTTTAGAATATATTATACATGCCTCTGTACCATTTGCTAATTTGCATATGTAACTATAAACAACTTGCCAAAGTACAGGATTAAATTCAAGAACTCGAATCTTCTCTAAATGTGCACTAGAAATCTGAAAGTGTTTTTATTTTTACAGTAAATACTTCCACCTCATACAAAACATTACAACAGAAAGGCATTAACAAGGATAATCAAGTCCTACCTGTGAAGCCTATCAGGTTTAATGCAGTCAAGAGAGTGATCGAGGCCAGCAGCATTTTCCATTAGAGTTTGCATTCGAGTTCATCTAGCGAGTAGTGCTTACTCTCTCTCTCGCTGCGGCAGTGAATGCATCTCACTGGACATGAAACTTCATCACTTTATGAGGGGCTGTTCATATGATTAGCATGTGAGCAGGCTCTTTGTTCAGGGCAAGTCTCATGATTCCAGTTCAAGGTAATCCTTTTGGGAGTCTCATGACCCCTCTCTCTGTGCCCAAGGGGTATTTTCATCCCTTGCTAGAACAAGGGACCAGCAAATCTGCTTTGATAGCCTCAACCCCTCCTCCCTCCCTTAATCTTCCAATTCCTGAGACTGTTTTTTAGGGATTTTCATCTTGGATAAACAGATCAGAGTCACAGTGTGCTAGAGGAGTGTGGATGATGTATTAAAGCAAAGAAAATTGAAGGTAAAATTAAGAGGAGTACCACTGAACAAGACAAAGTTCCTGAATTTTGTTGGTGTCTGTCCTTAGTTGCCTTGACTTCAACTTTGATTTGCATAATTGAGAGAATTGGACACAAGCGACTTAAGAAAAAACACCTTGTTAAGAAGTGGACTGCAGTTGAAAGCAAGATTATCCATTGTTAATTGCAGATAATCTCTATTATCTATTAACTACCTTATGTGAGGCAAAACTATTCTGATAGAAAGCAGTAAAGGTCTGGGTGTATTTAAAGGTTATTATGGTTAACATAAAATAGCAAACAACTCTAAACAGAATAAGTTCTAGTTTATGCTCCTAATAAGATGATACTTGTATCATCTTACCCCTGTATTCTGTTTGGCTAAAAGTAATCTTGCTTTCAGTCATAGCATTTAGTTACTTTATGAATCATTATGAACTCTACCTGGTCTCTCAAAACAATTTACATGGTTGACCTGAAGACTATTTTTACATTAACTTAATTTAGGGACTGTAGAGTGTTTTGAGATAAATGGACCCACACGTCATTGTGATAACACATTGGAATGAAATAATTATTCTAAAATAAACAGTATAGCAATATAACTAAAGTTTTATTAACTTTATTTTGCATTGAAACAAAGGTAATAACAACTCAGGGATAAAAAGTGAATTCCTGGAAAATATTAGAGTAGAATGTTTGCATTTTGTAGCATGTATTATTTGTTTTAATATTATATATTGTAAGGTACATATGAATCATAGACTCTGTACAGGTATTATGAAAAGGCTAGCTGAACCTAAGTTGAAGTCATAAGTTAGCATCTTTATTGATAAACTAGTGACACATTCAGGTACATAGCTTACTCTTTAGCTATAGAATAATTAATGACAGAATAAACATTTTCTTCTTACTAGACTCTACAAAATCTGGAGTATCTTTCATATACAGAAATGCTCCACAAACTTTGGTGTGCACGAAAAAACAAATGTAACTAAAACTGAAACTTGAATTATAAAAACAAATTAACATTTAACACTGAACCAAACTAAACATTAAAATTTAATATAGAAATTAAAGCTATAATATTACTGGAATGTATTAAGTTTGGTCTCAAAACATGTAATGGCTGTAATAACTGTATAAATGAGTTTCACCTGTGTATAGAGACAATATTTAGTTCTACATTCATAAGTGTAGGTAATTCCACACATTAATGCTATTAACCTAAAATAGGAAATATATGATTATATGTAAAGTATATACATGTTTCAGTAAGTATATGTTTGGAATATGCAGGTAGTAGAAAGACTGCTTAACATTTGTGATGTTTTCCTTTATGACTCACATTTAATGAAAACAGGCAGAGGCACATGGGGTGGCATATGCTTCACTGTATGTTACACTTTTTTGACACAATTACTTTATCTTACTTATCCTATTAAACCCAGCAATTAGGACATTAATCCTTTGAACTAATGCTCTTGTGAGTTTCCTCAGAAATTGCACAAAAACCTTTAATAAGATAACATAAGTACTAGAGAGCTATCCAGTTTTGTTGCAGCAAACGAATTAACATGGCAGGCCTGGCAACAATCAATTATATTCAGTCAGTGCATAAGCTGGAAAGCTTATGCACTGCTCAATACAAAAGACTATTTGTCCATGAATAGGAATGCTATTAAGATGATTTAGAATGGAAAAATATTTTCCCACACCTTTCGTAAAAATGTATTATTCCATTTAAAAAAGAGAGCTCTGGTAAGTGCATATATAACACATTCTGTAAAGTAGAAAGGTAAAAAAAAACAACTAATAAAAAGTAAACTACATATTTTATAGTAATTACTACTTCATTTGAATTCGCTAAAAAGTGAATCAGGTCACTTAAGTACACTTTTGTACAGTTTTTGGTACAGGCTAAGTATTGTAAATGCATCATTAAATTGCAGTTTTGGCTTTATGCATAATGACATACAAAACAATAAATTAAACACTAAATTATTTTTAAAATATTGTTTAATGTAGAGATAAAACAAACTTAAGACTAAGACACAAGTCTTAAGTTATATAGGTCTACAGTGTATTTGCTGATGTTGTGGTTGTTGTTTCTCTCATTTATTTTACATAGTAGCCTGATGTTTATTCTTATCTGTGAAATGTTTCATATTGCATCATATTGTATGGATGATACTAAAATTAATGAGAGGTGAGGGAGGTATGGGCTTTAAGAAAGCAAATTTGTATGACACTTACCCATATCCATTAAAACCATGGTACAATTGGACAGCTTGGCTTTAACAACATGAAACATTCATAGGAAATGGATTTTATGCTAAAGTTTATTTAGACACACTGGAGGGACATCTCACTGGAATGATCAGTTTAATCCTGCAGCATCGTTACTAATTTATTTTAAAGTCTTAAGTCACACAGTGTTTATTGATTGAGTGGAGCACAGGGAAATTATCCTTAAACTCGCTAAAATGCGCTTCTACATGTGAGCCTAAAAAGAAGCATTGTGTATGTGACCTTAAATCTGGTTAACCATAATCACATGGGCACAACATGATGCTGTTTAGTCTTGAGATTCCTCAGAGTCATAAGACGTATTTTCGTGACAGCTATGCCTATTTTTTGCCACGTTGCATAAAACATTTTATACAGTTTGAATTAATTACTTTCTCTCTTTATATTGGTACCATGGAAAAGGGAAATAATTGAAAATTGCACATGAATAATAGGACTAGCTGTCATAATTTAATGTGTTTTCACAAGTGTTCATGAGTACAGTCAAGTAAATAAAAATGCATACTGTCTACTTGTCTGCTTCTCTTGAGTAGAGTATTTCTTGGCAAAAGATCATCGACTGCTAGACATGCCTCTATGGTGCAGTCAAAAAGATTTTGGCTGGTTGACAGATTTTGTATGGGTGCTCCGCATTGGTCTGAGAGAAGCAGTCTTTATATTGATAACCCACCATCACCTTAATTTGCAGTTGTGTCGTAAACAAGAAACTTGGACTGCTCCGGACTGGAACTGTATCATAGAATCCAGATTCTGTTTGGGATTGGATGATTGTTGGGACCTAGTATGTAGGGCTCATGGTGGGTGCTTTAATCCTGACTTTTCTGTGGAGTGACACACTGCTCCAAATGCTGGAGTGAAAATCTCAGGAGCCATCATGTATGACAGTTGTTCACCCCTAGTAGTGATATGAGGGACACTAACAAATCCCCGACCGCAATACATCATGCAAAATCTGTGGGAAAATATGCCAACATGTTCAACTTTAAATCAACCTATAGCGCCTTTGACAAACAGTTATATATATAAAGTTTTATTCAAATTCAACTTCTTGGTAAGTTTTTATTTTTTGCCATTGATTGTCTGTCATGTGTGTGCTTATATCCACATTCTTTTGCAGTCATATTAAAATATCCTTGAATATAGCTCAAGCAAGCAACATGATACATGCAAATAGTATATTTTGAAACAATTGCAAGCTACAAGTATGTGTACAGTATTACAGCCTTATATTGTTCACCTCTGTCAGCCTTTTAAAGTGAAACCTTTTAGTGCAGATGACATTAGAAAGTATATAGTGCTTAATCTGACCCAGCTGCTTATGCTTATACTCAGCCATTACAGAGGATTAGTGATAGGAATGGAGTTGGGGTAGGATGACTATTGGTAGGTTGGACTATTTTGTGAACAATAATAAATCTAGATTTAACAGTTTAAATTCTTATTAAAAATGTAACTTACAGTTAAAACATTTCCACTGCTTTGGATTATTGCACATGCTGATTATACACAAATACAAATGGGCTTCCATTTTGTCTGACTGACACAACACTTATATTACATTATCCACAATAGTGTCTAAACAAGGTTTTCAGGTGTGAACAATGACACATTATTTGGTTTTATACCTTGTTTTATGAATTAACTTTAAATTATATTATTATTGTCAATGGTAGTACTATTAGTTTTAGATGTAATAGTAACAGTAGTTGTAATAGTAGTATTGTCTGAATAGTGGAAAATACCATATATTTGATATCATATAATGCATAAGATGGAGCAACTAGTTCTACAAGTTTAAGAGCAATTGAAGAGGTACAAAACTAATAAAAATATAGGTTTGAATTTCCAAATAAGTTCCAAAGGGCCTCGTGAAAACAAAGCCCTTTTCTCCGTATCACTCATGCAGTCATGTGGAAGTGGATCACATGCTTGTCTCTCTCTTTTTTTCTTTTTTTTTTGGCAAAGCTGAACACTCCCAAAATTCAACATTTACTTAATTTTCTATAAATAATCAAATACATGCATCAATTATCTTATTATTAATGAAGTCAGAATAAATGTGTTTATGTGATAATATTTTAATGCAGTTGATTTTATTATATTGTTAACTGCATTCATCATCGTATGATGGACGTATATTTATGGTCTGTGTCTGAAATGCTACCCTAATCACTGATCCCTACATTTTACGTATGATATAGTGCCCTGCGATTATGTAAAGACAACAATTTGTGAGGGTAGTAAACAATTTTGAATACTAACATTATACAAATTATATACTGAATTGTTGGATTGCTCATTACTGTGTCATATTGGATCTGTCACACAAACATAATGAATATCATTGAGACTCAACAACAAGAGATTCCATTTCTGATAAATCATTGTTGTATTTAGAAAAGTGTTGATTCTGGTAATTTATTGCATTTTTTTCTGTTCTGAGAGTGATTCTTTGGCAAGTCCCCTGTCAGAGAAGTCCCAATGAAAAGTGTTGATGCAGCAAGCAAGATAAGATGATGACAATATTGTGATTAGATTGTTAAAAAGTAATTATTGCATTCTGTTGACGCTTATATTGTCTTTATTTGCCTTTAGTGTTGAACAGACAAAAATACTTAATAGTCGTGATTAACAATACCAAACAATTGTGACAAAAATTTAATTATAATGAATAATTCGGCAGCATTGCATAATATCATTTTAAAATTCCCCTTAAATATAAAAAATAATGCGACTAAAATACCACACCCCACTCCACCACCACGGGGCCCTGCCTTACAGTTTAAATACCACTGCTCTCACTCAACCCAGATCAGCAACATTTCCTATTTTAGTTAGTCAAGGCTCAGGCTACATTACAGACATATACAAAAGTCAAATCAGGCCATATGCCATTAATTAAATTCCTTAATTAGGGAGCACACAGACTAAAGCAAGCTTAAATTGAGGAATATTGTCATCTGACTAGAACTCAAACTGCATGACTCTCTTATTGTGTTGATAAGCGTGGAAATCACATGACCAGTGTGATCACACTGGACAGTATGAAAAAAACCCACCAAACACAGTGTCACTTACATTTTCTTACATTTCATTACATAATTTGAACTTAATTTCATTTGTTAATAAACATCCAAGGTCTGCAACACATTCCAATACCTTTTACCACTTTGTAATGTTGCCATTTTCTACTGGGAGCCGGTCAGGTCAGTCACTGAAATTCCTCCAGATTCAGTGACTTAAATCATTTTTATAATAATTTTAAAATAATGATAATTGCTCTGTAGTGGGAGAAATAAAAAATAACTTTCATTGTTTATCCGAGGAACAGTGCTTTTTAACTTTTCTAAATATTTCTCACACATTTGTTGACAAATTGGAAATCATCTTTGCCCCTCCAAGACTTGCCCCATTACTAGCCCTATAGTGCCCCTGTCCCAACTTTTTCTGAATGTGTTGCAGACCTGAAATAGAGGAATGGATGTTTACTAATGAAATTAATTTGACCAGATAAAACATTAAATATTTCTGCTTATACTGTATATTTATACTGTCTGCAAATGAAATAAAAGTCAAAGTAAATGTAAAAAAAACACACCTATTTCTGATTTGGGTATTCACATGTTCTTCATAACATCCAACTGACTTGTCAGAAATGCACAAATGCATACCAAACATTGTTGCAACAAATATTGTATAGGCTGTCAGAAATAAATGTATACTACACTTTTGAACCCATCAGACTTTGCACTCAAACCCATTAAGCAGCTTGGGAATGGCAGCAAAGCCACGTTATAATGACACGTGTAATAAAATATGAGCATCAGGTATGAGCATTAGACAAAACGTACTAAGAGCACTAGTTTACAATTACTTCATTTGTTTGTCATTTTTATCAAAAATAAAACCTGTAGATACTGTAGTTATAGGACAATTTAGCTAACAATCAGCATAAATATAATGAGATTACTCAAAACCACGTACAACTGTCTCTTTAGAAATAGTTTGAAATTCATGACTACCTGAAATTCAATTTGTTGAAAGGGAGAAAGGAAAGATTATCTGAAGAAAGGGACTGCTTAGAGTCATGTTAAGTTGCAATCTTGTTTGTATCACTTTCACTCAAAAAGGATTTATACAAACTGAAATGCTACAGGTTGCTACAATTTTTACATATCCTCTTTTTTCTATTTTCAAATACACACACCTTTCAGACTTTTCTCTTTAAACTGTATACAGAGCTATTGTGACCTATCCATCACCTACACTGGTATATGTTGAGTGTGTTCACATTGCCAAATCA